>JAGSMP010003387.1:0-11061 GCA_029286625.1 Parnassius orleans | reverse complement strand
AAGCTTCGGGTCCCGCGCCTCACGTCAAGAGAACGAGTGAAGGGCCATGTCGAGCGAGTGCCTGCTGTACTGCCATATGTCAGAGGTGTCACTGACAAGATTGGCTACATATCAAGCCGCCGAAGAAGATTAGTCAGTTTTACCATCAGTTGGTGCATGTCCCTCTGCAAGATGCAGGAGTGCATAAGCTTGATTGTGAATGTGGTCTCTTATATAGGACAAACTAAAGATCATAAAAACCATGTTAAAGAACACATATAGCTGATGTGAAGAATCGACGCTCCGGGAAGTCTGCAGTCTGTGAACATGTACAGGATCGCCCTGTCACTACATTAGATTTGATAGACCACAAACTGCTAAAGAACACCGATTCCTCCAAGGATGATTCGCGAGGCTATTGAAATCAAAAACATCCTAATTTCATAGAGAAGATGGTTAGTATGCACCATCTGCTTGGGATCCTATAATTAATAAAATTAAATCCCAACCCAAGCATACAACTGCAAGACTTCAAGATACTGTGTGTTCATACTGCGTAGATCGGAACAAAATTAATAATTTTAATCTGGAGGTAACGTGGTTAACTATGACATTGGGACGTCAAATACCTCAGTCCCCCGTGACCATGGGTGCTGTAAAGTACTCGAAACGTCGGGAATATAAAAAAGTTAATACGCGATAAAATCCGTAAAACTAGTTTTATTTAAATGTGTAGTGTTCATGTAAATATAAGAAATCATTATGTAAACCAGTACGGACTGGTAATTGCAAATAAAATTCGCCGATTAGATCTATGGCATTGTCGTAGTGCATAGTTGAGAGCAAAGCAACTGATTTATTTTGTTTAGGCACGTAAGATACTAGTGTGCAATTTGGTTGAAACCCAAAAATACTGCTCTTAAGAGGTCTGTTTTTAGATTTGTGGAATTCCTTTGGTATTTCAGGCCTATTTGCTTTCAGAGCGCCTACAACAGTGATTTTTTTCTTCAGTAGCTCTAAGCTTGTAGGAAGACTTGTGAAGTAATTATCCATTGTCACATTGCATCCCAAGCCAGAAAGTAGATCGAGGAGACGAAGAACTACATCGTTTACTTTATTGGACTTTTGAAATGGTCCTTCTGGCTGTACTCCGGCATAAACTTCAAAATTGTATACGTAAGAAAACTTTGTGTCAACAACCATGTATAATTTTATACCAAATTTATCTGGTTTATTGGGAATATAAACGATAAATCCCCAACGTCCCCTAAATTCAACTAGCTGTTCATCCAACGTGAGGTAATCGCTAAGCGTATAATTTTTTTTTTGCATTTATTCACCATTATCTCTGTGATTTCTCGAACAGTAATTTGTCAACAGTACGTCGTTCTTCTCGATCATTCACGTTATCAAATTGGAGAGAACGTAAAAGAAATCTAAATCGATTTATTGACAATGTGCAATAAACATGTTGCAAGCCAGTTTCTTTTGAATTATCCCAAAAGTCATTTAGATTTCGACGACCAGAATGTGACATCCCTATCGCCAGCAACAATCCAATCAGAACTCTGATTTCAACCAAATCAGTTTTTTTTGCATCTCTATCTCTTTTGGAAACGGTCTTGAATTTTATCAATATAAATATTTGTACTAGAAACAACAATTTCTAAAAACTTTTGGTCAAAAATAACTCGAAGCAAGACAATGGTGTTTCTGCATTTCTTGCGTTACCCTTTGGACCCGGAAGTCAAAATCCAATATTTTGAGATCTCACCCGCTTTTATGGAGGACATGCTTTACTCCATCGTGTTCCATTTTTAGACACATAAACTTCTCCACTTGCATCGTTTGATGACAGTTCAGAGAGGTACGTCATCAGATGAAAAATTTTCCACCACCTCTTCGCGTGCAAAGTCAGATTCATCTTGTTCCATAGGTATTGGCGTAGGAGCCGTATCCCTGTCCTCGGTATCATCATCAGAGTCACTTGGTAGAACCTCATCGTCATCATTCTTCTAGCCACCTCAAGACTTGAATTTCCATGCGTGGATCCATATTTTGTCAAGAAATCACTAAAAACTCATATTCATCACTTTCAAAATTAATATTATATAAGTAAATATTATTATCATTATTCGTAAATATTTTAAAATAAAGAAGTATTTACCTTCATTACTTTTGGTTACGCCGATACTCGCACGTACTGCTATAGTAGAATGGAGATTTTGGCGGGAAATTGTGGAAGAATGCGCCACATTGTTGCTTGGCGCCACACTAACCCGTTATGTAATTTTGTTTTCGGGGCTTATCTAGGGGCGCGGGGGTAAAGGTCAAGAAACGAGAGAGAAACAAACAAAAGAGAACGACACAAAAATGCATGTTCGATCTACCATAGTAGAGCACGCGTGCACTCTAGTGTTAAGATGAAATGCATCATTACTAGATAAGGGTGACCGGTTCTCGCCATTAACCATACGAATTAGAGCAGAGTTATGTTACTATTTTACGTTTTTGCCAAAAGATATATGTATCGTGTCTCGAAAACGTATTAAAATGTAGCCGTTGCGTTCTGCAGGTTGCCGCCGTGTTTGGCATTACAGGTCGGCGGATTGGGACGGAATGCGGTCTTTCTTTGCATCCTACCCATGGGGGCGGGTTTGCTTCTCGCCGGATGATCCCAGCGCTGTTGCTGACTCTGTCACTGATGTGGTGCTACAGGGAATGGAACTATTTATTCCATCATCTGTGGTACCTTCGGAGGCAGATCTCAGCCTGGTTTGGGCGCTCCTGTAAGACTGCATTACGCGGTAAGCTTAGGAGTGCTATCAGGCCTGGGCTGAGGCTTCGGCGGCTCGGTATGTAAACACCTGCATGCTTAAAAAGAAGTATAACTTCGCCTAGACGTCCTTCAAAAGAGGTATTGCCAAGGCAAAGTCAGAGCACATTGGCAGAATTGGCGAGAAACTAGTTCGCCTTCCTTCGGGAACCCGTGCATTCTGGTCTCTCGCCAAGGCTGTCCAAGGGAATTTCTGTAAGCCATCACTACCATCTCTGCACAGGGATTATGACTCACTGGCCCACGCCGCAAAAGAGTAAGCCGACCTTTTAGGCTCCCTTTTTACGTCCAACGTCCAACTCGACTCTTGATGACGGGGGAATACACCGCCGACCATCCCGCGGTGTGAGTGCTCCATGCCGGATGTGCGGTTCTCACAGCGCTCGGTTCGCGAAGCACTCCTCTCCCTGGACATCCACAAGTCGAGTGGGCCAGAGAAATCCCCAATTGTGCTGAGGACGTGTGCCGGGTTGGCACCGGTTCTAATGCGTCTTTTCGGTACTCCTACTCCTAGGCGTAGTCCCGAAATCATGGAAGACAGCTTTTGTCAACCGATCCTAAAAAGGCGACCGTCAGACCCGTCCAACTACAGGCCTATCATATCACCCCTTGTTCTCCAAAATAATGAGTCCGTTATAAACTGCCAGCTCATGCGATACCTTGAGGATCACCAGCTGATTAGTGACCGCCAATACGATTTTCGTTGGGGTCAGACTAGCCTGATCTTCTGGCTCTATTTGACTCATAGATGGGCGTGAGTAGAATCCAAGGGGAGGTCCATTACGTTAGTTTGGACATTGGGAAGGCTTTCGATCGTGTTTGGCACAAAGAGCTTCTTCGAAGTCGTTTCCTATGGCTTCCTGAGAAATTGCAATTGGATCATCAGCTTTCTTGCAGATCGAGCATTAAGGTCGTTGTAGACGGCATGCTCCGACCATGCTCATTAACGCTGGGGTTCCACATAGTGTGCTATCACCAACGCTGTTTTCCTGCATATAATGATATGTTGCAAACCGGTAGTATCTATTGCTATGCGGACGACAGCACTGGTGATGTTTCACACACCGGCTGTGCCATATTTCTCGGGAAAACGTCACCGAGTACCGGAACAAACTTGTATTCGAAGTCGAGTTTCGCTGAACAAAGTCTCGAAATGAAGCGACTAAATTCAGGTGACGTTGCGGATGTCAGTGCTACTAGAAGTACGCAAAGCTTGTCGCGAAATAAAATTAATATCTACGTCTAAAGTTGTGATATCGATGTTTTGAAACATTTTTCTGTACTTTAAAAACTGCATATGTTAATAAATTAATCATTTGTGTGTGCTAAGGATTGTGAAAGAAAACTGAAATAAAACATCTAAAAGTGAAATATAAGAGGTACCCTTATTAATAACTTAATGTGCATCGTCTATTTACCTCGAACTAAAAAGTGACAATTACAATATATAGTCGGCGACACCTAGTGATATTCATCTGCATCATTACATTGCATTAACTTAAACTAATGCGATGAAGTGCAGTGCGTGCGTAAGTTTATGGCGGCGGTAGAGGCGTTACGTGTCCTAAATGCGATAAAAATCACACAGGGCCTGCGTCAAAGTTCCTGAAGGTGTGCAGGTCCAACCTACGGTTGTGTCCGGACTGTAAAATACGGATGCCCTGAAAGTCAGATCAGAACACGCCTGTGCGAGGACTTAATTCCGAGAATATTATTAAGCAAGCGAAGAGAAACCCCAAAGCCCTGAGGCGCAAGATCTCAAAGAGTCGGAACTAGCTCATGAACTACGTAATTTAGAGAAGAACTGCGAGAAACCAGGAAGAATTTAGATCTTTTCGACAGGAGATGTTTGATTTGCGTAATTCCATAAAATCGTGTGAAGAACGCCTAGATACATTAGAAAACAAATACATCCGTCTTGAAGAACAACAAACCCTAATTGAGTCCAAAAACGTCTGCGGCAAAATTCAGGATCTCGAGACGATTATTGCGGACTTAAGAGCAGATTTAAATCATCGAGACCAAGAGCTGCTGTACAATGATATCGAAGTCGCAGGCATTCCAGAAGAGGGCGCAGAAAATGTTCTACACATTGTGACTGCGTGCGCTACTAAGCTGGGCATAACCCTAGAAGAGCGCGATATAGTGAGTTGTGCGAGTCGGTCTATGCGCGACGAGCAAAGTAGGCTAGCGAAGCCCCGTCCCATAGTCGTGCGGCTGGCGCGCAGGCACGCGGACACTTCTGCAGGCCGCGCGTGCGCTGCCCCTTAACTACCGATGGTCTAGGTCTCCGCCCGAAAATACACGAGCCTTCTATATAAACGAACGGCTTACTAAATTGAACCGCAATGTATTTTTTAGAACTAAGGAATTCGCTCGGCGATTTGATTGGCGCTACGTATGGTCAAAAGAGGGAAAAATTTATGCTCGTCGAGAACACGGAACAACGTCTTATCGCATAAAAAGTGAAGCAGATCTCGAGAGGGTTTTGGAACAAATTCAGTTGGGGATATCGAAGCAATGGAAAAAAAATATAAAGTTAATCTTAATTTTTTTTTTATATTATCATGTTCTGCTATTGCTCAATTCTATAAGTTGTTAATAATTGTGTTTGTATTTTATTTAAGAACTATTTTTGGATTCTATTTCTGTCAAATGAAATATACTATGCCTATACTCGTATGTGGAATAATAATATATCCTGGTTAGTTCCGGCACATTCCTAACATCAATGCATTGAAAAGACTCAGTGTTTTGTCTTTAAGTTCTGCAATACATACATACAATAATTACTATACGAGTACATTAAGGTACAAGAATTTACTCAATGGATAACTATTTAAAAATTTGTGATATCCCATAAATATTATTCATTCTATAAAATCACATAAAATTAATTTTGTCTGTAAGAAGCAAACTAAAGTTAAATTTTGCGTCGGAACCATTTATGTCAAATAAATATGTATATCTAAAATTCGATTATGGTCAAAAGTAACATAAGTTGGTCTTTAAATGCAGGGTCCCTTGAACGCGGCACGACGAATTTATTGTCGCAATGAAACGGCATAGTGTCGATATCATGGCCATCAATGAGACGTGGCTGCGGGAGGCGAAGAGGGCGCGCGCCGCGGTGCCCGGTTACCGGCTGCGGCACGCGCCGCGTCCGCCTGACGCGGCGCGGCGGCGGCGTTGGCTTCTATGTGAAGCGAGGCGTCGGCGTTCGCGAGCTGCCCCCCCCCCGCCCCGCTAGAAGAACAAATGGATCTCGATCTCTATCGGCGGAAAGCAACTCGTTGTCGGTACCGCGTATAGACCGCCGTGGCTGAATGTCGATACATTCATAGACGCGCTTACCGTTACTATGGGGACTTTTTCATGGAGCCAAAACTTACTTCTTCTCGGTGATTTCAACATTAATATGTTAAATATGACGCATAATACCACTATAAAGCTAAACAATTTTCTTACTTGCTTCAAATTAAAACAGCATGTAACTAAGCCAACCCACTTTACGGAATATAGCGAGACTTTAATTGACGTAATATGTACCGACATAAATGTAAACGCAGTTACTGTAGAACTTATACGTGAATTAAGTAGTCATGTTTTATTACATGTCAAATTGATATAAGTAAAAAGCCGGCACCAGTAACAATAATGAGTAGGAGAATTTGACATAGACGAGGGAGACTTTCATAGGACCTTACATCAATAAATTGAAAGAAATTGAGAGTATCGCGGATGTAAATAATCAGGTAGTGCCATTTAACACAGCAATACTTACACTATTTGAAATTCACGCGCCTCTTAGAAAAAATTATTAAACATCAGCAACCCGTGGCTAACCTTTAATATAAAATTGATGATGAAAAACGTGATGACGCATACATTAAAATGAGAAAAGTAAGAACGACATACATATTAAATACTATAAGGATCTAAAAGCTGCGTCAATAAAGCAATATATAGTGAAAACAAGCCTACTATAATTTTATGTTAATCGTAATATAAATAACCCCATTTCAATGTGGAAACATATAAAGTCCAATGTTAACATAAAACCAAAACACAATATCCCAATAGACTTGTTTAATGATCCAAATAAAATAAACGACTATTTTTTAAACGTGCCTGGAAATAGAAACGTCTCGTTGTCATATTTAACGTACTTTGAGTTCCACTGCTGCGTTAATGACATATTTGAGATAAAGGAGGTAAATGAACTAGAGGTACTAAAAGTTATTACAAGTTTAAAATCTAAAGCCATAGGCATTGATGGATTTCTTGATATGATCCGTATGACCCTACCGAAAACACTATCAACTATTACTGCTATGGTGAACAAATCCATTAACTCTAAAATCTATCCGACATTATGGCAACATGCGTTAGTCAAACCCATACCTAAGAACTCAAATCCATTATCTGAAAAAGACCTTCGGCCCATCAGTATTCTCCCCTGTGTCTCTAAAATTATTGAAAAAATTGTCGCAGAACAGCTAAACATGTATTTAGATAGAAACAAAATTCTACCGGAAATGCAGTCGGGATTTCAAGAACCATAGCACCACGACGGCCCTAGCCCAACTTACTGACGATGTACTAACCGCTCAAGATGAAGGAAAAGGCACAATACTAGTATTACTTGATTTTTCTCGTGCATTTGACTGTATAAACGTTTCCCTTCTCTTATCAAAGCTTCATTACTATGGATTCAGTAGCAGCGCAGTACAATGGTTCGTTAGTTATTTTAAAAACCGACTACAAACTGTAGAACTGAGCGATGACCGAGGAACATTACGTTCGCAATCAAAAATCAAAGCCGGTGCGCCCCAGATCGAACCTGGCTAACAGTTTACAGTGCTGACTATAAAAACATTAAGCACTGTAAATTCCATTTATACGCAGATGATCTGCAAGTCTCTGCATGTTTTCATGGTAGAGCCATGCTGCAGCTATATTAGTAGTAGTTGTAGTACGAATGGGTCGGCTCGACCGAGGAAAGACCACGCCTACAGAATACCAGCGTAAAATAGCAACAACACTGCTGTGTTTCGTATGGTGGTGTAACAGAACCGGAGACCCTTTTACTGGAAAAGACATCTTAGTCCTCACGGGTGACAACGCATCTGCATTTGATTCTTTATTGAAGATGATGTAGATGTTTATGGGTCACAACCACTTACCATCAGGTGGACTGTGTGCTTTCGTTACGCCATCCTATAAAATAAAAAAAAAAAATGTAATCCGCGTGATACTCAGAAGTCGTTAATAAAATAAACGAAGACCTTGAAAGTATAGCCGCGTGGTGCGACTCAAACTGCCTTGTACTAAACGGAACTAAATCTAAACTACTAATTATGGGTTCTAAAAATCAAATAAAAATATATCAGAAAGAGGCATGCATCCAAATTGAGGGAAATCGTAGAACGTAAATGAGATTCGCAATCTGGGCCTACTAATGGATGACAAACTACAGTTTGAGAACCATAATAAGTACTAGCAGAAACTGCTTTTATAGACTTAAGGTTCTTTATCAAATAAGGAGTTTTAAATTCGGATATTCGGGTAAAATTGTGGACACACTTGTCCTTTCGAATTTAATTATATGGACATTGTATATGGTCCGAGACTTTTAGCGCGGTCGCGGTGTCTAGTGCAACGAGTTCAAAATGCATGTGCAAGATTTAGTTTTACAATACCGCCCCGCACGCACGTCACCCCTTACATTAACAATGCCAAAATGTTAAAAATGGAATATCGCCGAAAACTGCACATGGCAACTCTCCTATTCGGGGTATTAAAAGATAAAACACCTCCTTATCTTGCTGACAAACTCATATGGTCACGTGATGTAAAAACTTATAATACACGCACTAGAGGGAATACTCTCGTCGTGCCTCGTCACCGCACTCACGCTTTCCGAGGAAGTTTCAAATACGCCGCATCCAAGTGCTGGAACGATATACCGCCTTTTCGAAATCTGAAAGCAGTACACACATTCAAAATAAATATAGAACACAATTACTGCAAAGTCAGATTAACTTTGATCAAAGTTTATAACGCTTTGCACGATTACGTACTCATCGTCATAGATTATTAACAACGGAGCATCAAATCGTCCTCTTGAATGCGGCTTTGTGTATTCTTTGTCTTCTTATATACTTTTATATTCTTTAATAACCATAGTGTAGTATATAGCCCCTTATAGTATCTTAATAATCTCCTTTGTAGCGTCCGTATAGACCTTCTAAGAGCATCTGAAAGCAACATAAACGGACGTGTTGTGTCGAAGTGGCATTCGACCTTGAATGCTACTTTCTCCCTCTCACTTAAAATAATTACTGTCTCTTTCCCCGTGTTGTGCATAATTCTGTCATCATAATTTTGTTTAAAAATAATAAAATGAGTATACATAGCACTGACTTCGGTAAGTCACTAGTTGGACACACTGAAAATCAGCGCCATGGAAAAATTCATGGCATTATGCTGAGTGTGTCCTGTTCCCAGATGACGCCTTGACATGTACGAGTATAGGTATTGTGGTTTGTAATATGTAGTATATTTGTAATTTATATTGTATAGCCAATATTATTTATAAATTATGTGTTTTTTTTTATGGCATCTATGATGGCGTCATTTTGGAGAATAAACCTTTCTTTCTTTCTTTCTTTCTAAATCTAGTCCAGTTAATTCCTCAGAAGACACAAGTTTGCGCGTTTACCGCTAAAAGAACCCTTTGTCGTATCTCCTCAGTTTCAAGGCATTACCTTTGTTGCCTCAGCCAGTATCGGAATCCTCGGCGTCGACATATCGAGTGACGTTTTCGTGGTCACTTGGAAGAGAAGGCCAAATGGCAAAGCTTGGCGTGCTCAGCAGAGCGGGACAGTATTTCATGCCGGCACCGCCTGCAACTTTACAAGGCGCAGGTTCGGCCTCACATGGAATACTGTTCCCATCTCTGGGCTGGGGCACCCCAGTGCCAGCTCCTTCCACTTGACCGCATCCTTTCCGATCGGCGACCGAGTCCTTCCGATCGGCTCGATTCATTGGCGCTGCAAAGAGATGTTGCATCTCTTTTGCATTTCTCGCATTTACCACGGGAGTGCTCCGAGGAATTGTTCTGATAAATCCCAGCCGCCAAATTTCACGAACGCACATCGCGGCAGAACTCATACCATCCACACCATCTGGATGATTGGCGGTCCACCACTGTGCGATTTAGAAGATGTTTTCTTCCTCGCACAACTTCCTCGTGAAATAGTTTACCACCAGTGATTTTTCCGGACCGATACGACTTAGGGACCTTCAAGAAAAGGCCTACTGCTTTTAAAGGCCAGCAACGCATCTGATTCCTCTGGTTCCCTGGTGTGCAGTTGTTCATGGGCGGCGGTAGTCACCCATCAGGTGAGCCGCATACTCATTGCCCCTCTCCTATTAAAAAAAAGAAGTTCGCCAACACGCATTGGGGCAGCGCGGCGGACATTTCCTTGCCCTAAAACCCTCTCAGAAATGAGAGGAGGCCTGTGCCCAGCAGTGGGACGTATATAGGCTGTAACTTTACTTTTTTACTTTAGTGGTTGTAAAAATATAAGTTTTTTTTTTCAGATGGAACAGACTAGAGCGCTTGTCGGCTCCCTGCTGTGTCACGTAACGTCAAGCAAAGACCCACTTCTTAAGGAGTTGGATACTTTCTTTCATCAACTATATCTGTTCAATTTACAGTATTCACCGGTGGAAATGTTGACCATGGACCGAAGTTTAATCATTACGGTACTTCTTTAAAATTTATCACGTTGTATCAATTTTTTTTTTTCATTCTTATCATAAGTGTATATAAATTTACTTCTGAGTCAGTTTAGTCACTTAAAGTACCATTCACGTTGTGAAAAACATCGGGTGCTGCGATAATCAATCCGCCTGACGAGCTTTTTTATAGAATTTAAATCACAAACGAACTTACATTCCACCGGTGTCCGTCTTGTCGTGGCGGGGGACTTAGTAGTCGTAGCTTGGTCAACATAGATGAACTAAGAGGACCCCAGATGGCTGACCCGAGTTAAAGGGCCGGCCTGAGTAGGTCACTACAAGTGGCGGACCTGCGGCGTGAGGGGTATCCTCTCCCCCTATGGTCGTAGCCGAGGTTGAGTCGAGGAGAAAGAAGAGTGTTGGTATGGCGAGTCTCGCTCTATCCTCCGCGACGTTGATGCAGTTGTGGTAGGGCCGCGGGGTGAGGAGTGACGGTA
>JAGSMP010003386.1:0-11157 GCA_029286625.1 Parnassius orleans | reverse complement strand
AAACCCTCTCAAATGAGAGGAGGCCTGTGCCCAGCAGTGGGACGTATATAGGCTGTAACTTTACTTTTTACTTTAGTAGTTGTAAAAATATAAGTTTTTTTTTTCAGATGGAACAGACTAGAGCGCTTGTCGGCTCCCTGCTGTGTCACGTAACGTCAAGCAAAGACCCACTTCTTAAGGAGTTGGATACTTTTTTTCATCAACTATATCTATTCAGTTTACAGTATTCACCGGTGGGAATGTTGACCATGGACCGAAGTTTAATCATTACGGTACTTCTTTAAAATTTATCACGTTGTATCAAATTTTTTTTTTTTCATTCTTATTATAAGTGTATATAAATTTACTTCTGAGTCAGTTTAGTCACTTAAAGTACCATTCACGTTGTGAAAAACATCGGGTGCTGCGATAATCAATCCGCCTGACGAGCTTTTTTATAGAATTTAAATCACAAACGAACTTACATTCCACCGGTGTCCGTCTTGTCGTGGCGGGGGACTTAGTAGTCGTAGCTTGGTCAACATAGATGAACTAACAGGACCCCAGATAGCTGACCCGAGTTAAAGGGCTGACCTGAGTAGGTCACTACAAGTGGCGGACCTGCGGCGTGAGGGGTATCCTCTCCCCCTATGGTCGTAGCCGAGGTTGAGTCGAGGAGAAAGAAGAGTGTTGGTATGGCGAGTCTCGTTCTATCCTCCGCGACGTTGATGCAGTTGTGGTAGGGCCGCGGGGTGAGGAGTGACGGTATTGCAGAAACTGCTCGCCTGAATGTAATTTGTTGAGTGAAACTTATTATGGCGAACTTTAATTTACTTGATGTCACAAAACGTGAAACGTTACACGTTTTGCGACTAAGACAATCCATGTCGGACAATCGGTAACTGATTACTTTATTGGCCAACATAAAACACAGAATTTTTAAGGTAAACGCACATGTTCTAAAGTCTAAAGTCTTGTATAAATGTATAGTTTGAATCAGCATCCTTGCTCGACACACACTGTTGATGCGTAACAGAATTGAAATAGCTCGATTAAAAACGTTGAAATTGTCTATTTATTTGTAAGACTTACAGTGTACATTATATTTTCATTATTTAGTTATCATACAATATACCAAAAATTTATTTTCTAGAATAAAGATTATGGAGGTTGTGAATAAAGAAAATATTTTATTAATTTATTAAGAGAAATTTCCTTCAATTAAATTTTATAACCATTTCGTAATCTTAAGTAAGATCGTTACCAAATGCTAGAAGAGCAAGGCATAAAATAAACTATTTCTAGAACCAAAGAAGTTTGAATTCCAAGTCGCCAGAGTCTTATTCTTATGCATATTTTTTTAAACTAACGATATGTATCACACCACCTATCGCTACAATAGACAACCGACCAATTCTTTGGTGGTATCAAAAGCTGCAACAATAAATATAAATTTTACCATATTTCTTAAAGTTGACACCGGGCACACTGCGAATTATTTGTGAACGAAGTTGGTTAGTTAGCAACAGTTATAAAGAGCCATTAATGGGACATTTTGCAAAAGCGAAACCTATCCTACCTAATTTTCACGACGTTTCATCAGCAACATCCTTAGTTTTGGATAAAACAAATCTTGTCAATTTCAAAGAAACACGACTTAGTTCATATTGAAAGAAATGCACGTCATTACAAGATTTCTATGTAAAACGAAGGCCATGGATGGGACTTATTAAAAAGTTTTAATTTTTATTTTGATTAATTTAATTCGAGACTAAAATAAAAGTGAAAGGGCTTTTATCTGCAATAATAATTTTCATCAAAAATAGCATAGACTTATAAAAGTCATACACACGGTCAATCATACTGAATATGATCCATTGTACTATAAAATATTTAATAGACTATTTCCAGTATAATGACCCAAATATCATCATTAATGTATGACCGGCACACTTAAAAGTTTTATCAGATGGCTAAATGATTAACTATCATATTATGATAAGGTCATGTTTTTATATAAAAAGCTGCAAGAAATTTTAAATCACGGACCTCTTGGTTTGTTTTACTATTCACTTAATTAGCGAAAAACAAGATGGACTGATCTCAAAGTTTACTTTCTTGTGTAAAATGTGCTATTTAGAATTTTATGCAAATGATAATAAAAGTTTCTACGTAAATAAGTGTAACATAGCAGGTATTATATACATTGGTAATGGCCATCCATATTTGGAACAATTTTCTGCAGCACTACGCCTACGAATTATTTCAAATAAGAAATACCGAAGCCAGCATCATTTTCTATACAGAAACCGGCAAAGTGTTGCTCAAGGCACTATGAATAAAGCAGCTGATAAAAATGTTACACTCATAACTGTTAACAAAAATTGTTACTGCAAATGTTCTTATAGCAAAAACTATTCCGCCGTATCAGGTGCAGGAGCTATTATTAGAAGGAGGAGAGGTAAAATTTTGTTTTAGAGATGCGCAATCAATATTGTTTTGTCTGCAATTTTGCATAAAAAAAAAATAACTTCAGCCAAAGAGCACAACTGGCATTATACTCGGGCCCATCAATTGGCATGATTTTTTTTTACCAGGTTTCAAAAAATCAATCAATTTTCAAAAAACATCAAAAATAATAAAATAAAAATGTAGATCTGTATGCCTATACATACATATAAATATTTATGGCCGCTTAGTAACTGACGGTAACTCAGTACCTATATAACATCCTACAGTGACGCCAAAACTAAGAGGAGAATATCACTGTAGAAATCGTAATAATTTATTGCAAAAATTTTGTGATAAAATAAAAAAAATTACAAACTTATCCAAGATACCCAATACGTTACAAAAAAAATTATAACAAATAATATACTAATTTGCGTCAGTTTTTAAAAAGTTTACAAGATATAACAAAAAGAAACAAAAATAATTGTCAAAAAAGTTCAGGATCTAATTGACGATATACAGCTGACACCTCACTCTTTTGGAAACCACGCCAGTTGTAAACAATACTTCTGTGAAAAGTGGTGTACACAAGAGAATTAAGAACAGACAAAATCTTTATTTTCAAATTTCCGCCGAGTTGTAAGTAGAAGACCAAATAGGCCATGTGCCAATTTAATTAAATATATTTTATATGAAGTGATCTTGACTACGTTTCATCAATTAACCATTGATAAAAATGAGAACAGCAATTTTGTAATTGTGTTTACATGAAACACTATTAGTTGAACATTGCAGCTTGTTCATTATTTTATTATAAATACCTATAAATCTATATATTATTAATAAATCATTCCCATAATATTTTATATTATTTTTTATTTTTCCCTATCTGAAACGTTCTAAACTCTATAGAAAATGTGGCGTATGAAATGACTGACAATCACTAGAACATTTTATCTAGGTACAAAGATGTTTTACGTTTTCGTGGCCTCCACATGATATTTTTCTCAGCATTGAATGAATATTGCATATGTATACGATACAAAAGTAAAGTAACAGGCTATATAAGTCCCTCTGCTGGGTACAGGAGTCTTATTTCTGAAAGGGTTTTAGGGCAACGAAATGTCCGCCACGCTGCCCCAATGCGTGTTGGCAAACTTCACATGTCTTCGGATTTTTTTTTCCCCCGACATGCAGGTTTCCTCACGATGTTTTCCTTCACCGCCGAGCACGTGCTAAATCAGCACTTGAAATTGCAATTAAAAATTTCATTGGTGCTGCCGGGAATGAAACCCGGGCGAAATTTACAGCGAGCGCTTAGACCCAGAGCTACTAATACGAAACAAATAAATACGATTCACGATGAAACACTTGATAGCTCGTGATGCCTACCGGACGAAGCTACAGCACCACACCGTGCAATGTAATTGAAGATGCTTAACCGCGACATAACTCTCAGTGATGCGCAAGCATAATAGGCGATATATCACTTATATACTTTTGACCTCTGCAGTCTATTAATCTTTGCACTTTTCTAAGTAATATAGAAAGTAGTCGTTAGAAGGTGTTGACGTCGGCTAAAATCTCTGCGGTCACCGTTTCATCAAGGTCATTCAGGCTTCTTAAAGCCTTAACGCAGCGTTTATTTAAATACGCATTTCCAATTTACTTGACTGTCAAGATGATTATTTTTAAATAAAACAACCAAATAAGTATAATATATAAAACTTTATTCCATAGTCTAACATTTTATGTAAAAACTCATATATCTAAAAAAATGGACCATTTATAAATTACTTAATATGCTACTTAATACGTAGCGCTTAAATCATTAAGTCACAGGCAAAATCTAAAACTCGTCCGTTTACAAAAGGCGCCGTCCGTTCATAAAACAAACGCGAATTGATACACATTCAAAAACCTCCGAGTTAGTACTAGGAGGAGGAGGGACGAAGAAGTAAGTTCTAGTTATACTTACTTTAACTGCAAAGCAATAGAATTTTATAAGAAACCATGGTCACCCTGAAAAATTAAACATTACGCTCAGAAATACGTTTAATTTCAATTTGTAAGCGGGCGCTATCAACATACGAAAACAGGCGAATTACAATAAGCTTGCGATATTTATACATAAGACTGTCAGTTATATCATAAAATTATACCATGTTACCTATTTTAAAATAGAACTTTTACGATATGCAATATGGCATAAAAATAACTTAAATAAAAACAATAAGCCGAAATACAAAACCTTACTGGTTTCAACATAAATTTGTCTTTGGTGCCTATAAATAAGTAGATACTTTTCCTTATTATAATTACACAAACTTACTTCTAACCACATAAAATTAAGTTTAAAAACAAATTTTATACACAAAAATAGTAAAATGGGCTGATCAGGAATATAAAAACCTTCGGCGTAATGCGCCTATATAGCAACAAGCAAAGAGCATCCTCATTGCAGGGTCTTTATGTTTCTGGTCAGGCGATGTTTTACATTATAAAAAATGTAATTTTCTGGAGCTAGGCCAATTAAATTCAATGTTTACAAAACTTAGTCTGACGTAAGATATTTTATTTACAATTACTTATTTTCAAAAAAAAAAAATACAACTGAGGAGCTGCAATCTGCTTGAGTTAAAGTTCCCGTCAAAACCTCATATAGGGTGGATGCTCCTATTACCAGCCTTTTAACGACAATTTCAACTTCAAAAATTCGTGCTTTTTAAATAAGAGCACAGTTTTTTAAACACTGGTTTTAATCGATAGATTATTTATCCAAAAATGTAATGAACATTAGTTTATAATCTTAATGTTTAGAGAACAATTTCAAAAACGACGATAAGCAAAAAAAAAACGTTATGGCTCAAATTCCAGCCAGCCTGTACCGAATGTCGTCCTTTTGTGTACCTAATGCCAGCCTAGTATATGGTTGTGCCCTTTGAGTTTTTGGTTGTTGTAGGTAAGTTTTGATAATTAAAATAATAAGTTTTATAGGCACTGTAAACAACTTCTTATTTGGAATCATGTATGCCACAAGCATGAAATATGAATTAAGACAGATAACAATAATTATTAAATTTAAATGTTTTACTACGTATACGTACTTATCTTACTGTAGCCTGAGTTGTTTAATTGTAAGAAGTTCAACTTTTCTTTTATACAAAAAATTAAAAAAAATTAAGCACAACTATTTCTTAGAAATTAATCTCAAGTTTTGATAGTGATTATTAGAAAAAGTTTTCTAATAATCACTATCACTGCATCACAAGTCTAGAGCTGAACGTGGATACCAATGCACCATAAATTGCTGCAAACGAAGGTCCCGAGTCCTGAGCCGCTATGCTTATAATTAGTACCACAATGTTATAATTAATTATGATTTTGCTGTTTCAGTCTTTCTTAAAAAATAATGAAAACTGAAAATATAAGGGGTTGTACAACAAATATCTGGTAGAAAAGTAAATATATCTTTTTCAAAACTTTCAATTAAAAAACCAATCTTTTACCATAGACGAATTGATCTTAACTTCCTTAGTGATGTCGTCTAAAGTCTCAATATAAGTTGTGTCCTAATTAATTATATTAATTCCAGTTTATGACAACCCTGATTCTTATTAGGTGGCTTTAATTAGGTACTTCTTATTAGGTACGTCAAATGAAATAACAGCCTGACGGCTGACATTGTGCACTCCAAACATTTCATATATCTAATTACAGCCCCATTAATTTCCACCAAAAGAATATAAAAAACTTGAAAATTTATACAAAAATAACTGCATTACTACGTCTATAGTCATATTCATACAAATCAAAAAGCCTGAAGTTGAGATAATATAAAATAAGCCTAATTTTATCGGGACCATAACTTGTCAAAAAATTAGGAAAATGAGCGTTTTTCGTTGTGTAGGTGTTTTGATTTTTAAATTAACACTGATAGATTTATAGCTATGTTATAATATTTGATATATACTTTCCCCTAGATTCGAAGAATATTTTAGTTAACAATATGTGTAGTTAAGACCACTAGAAACCTTATTTATGAAGTAAAAAGGCGAAAAGGCGAAAAGGCGAAAAGGCTGGAATTAGGGGCGTGGCTGGTATTAGGGGCATCCACCCTACTTCCTATTAATATGAATAGTCACAGATATCTCTAACAATTTTTCCTTTTTGAAAGGAAAAGGCTATAATTTAAACAGCTTCCTGAGATACATAAGTAGTAGAATACAATTTAAATATATCATCTAATCATCTAATACCACCTAGTCGTACCAACTCTGTTATCAGGTGGATCTCTAGCGCAACAATAAGAAGCTAGCAAACCGATTGTTGCGAGGCACAAAGAAAGTATGCTGATACTGCACACCGCTCCCGAGGTGATGTCATTGAGCGCCGTGCCCGGCTTCGGTTGTACCGTCAGCAAGATGAGCAAACCAAAGGCGCTGAGTAGAGAGAACGAAGAGAGTACTATGTAGCCTGCAAAAAAATTACGAGTTAAGTTTATCTGAGAGTTTTGCTTGTTGCAAGTATAAAATCACAGGAGTTAAAAAAATTGTTAAATTTATTATCATAATAATATTTCACATTGTATATATGTATAATCTCCCTGTATATGAATTTTGTATCGTATTTATATTAGAATTTGTATAACAAATCGTAAGGTCCATTTACGGTCGGTCGAAAATTTGTGCAAAAGGCATCAGTCACAGAACAGAAAAACACATGACTCAGTGGTGATTAGATATTATCGTCTTTCATGTTAGTTGTTTGTGTAATTATTATTCGTCTGTGTTAATTATAATTCACCTTATAAATAGTTTTTCACTTTTTTATTTTCACTACCGTAAAACCTCGCAACTTTGCCATTTTTGGAAGGACTTAAAAATCAAGGACTAAATTTTCAACAAAAAATGTAGGTACTCTCAGAGAGGGCGTCAATGTTAAACGTGACATTATAATATTCTAAACAAATTTGGTACTTGTTAGTGATTTTGAAAAATACTAACACTAAATATACAAAATAAAAATATTCAAAAATAGAAAATGGCAAAGTTAACCTCACTTTGTAGCAACTTTGCCATCAGGGTTTTAACGAAAATATGTAATAGGATTTGACTTCAAGGATGAAGGTAAGTTTACCTCATAATATAATTAAACTCTCCGAGTTATGATTTGCTCCTTTAATAGTTTTGCAAGTAACAAAGTTTACGCTAGTGGCAAAGTTGCTCCCCCATTATTCAATTTTTCAAACTTGATAATTTGTTGCAGGGTTGTTAAAAATCCTTGATTACGTACTTTACTTAAATTTTTTATTTAAATCTTGTCACAATAATTACTTTAGACAAAAACCTAAAATATAACAAACAAAAATACATTCATCTAAAATTCCAAATCAAATTGGTGCAATAATAAGCTTTAATCAATTATAGTATAGATCAAAAATACCTAAATCTTGTCACAATCATTTTTAACAAGTATTAGTTTTTTTATTAGTCATTACCATCATTTTATTACGATCAGGTAAAAAAATAATTGTAACAAACCTAAATATTGTTTTCCTACAATAGCAAAACATTCATAATCATTAAAATGACACTGTTCTTTGGGTGCAAATTAATATCAATACACTAAGTTGAAAATGTGAAAATTACTGAGTAGTAATAATATTATTAGTACCAGACAATGCGCAGCAAAAATAATACAGATTTCTTCTTTCTTTTCCTTCACTTTTGATAAAGATTATTCGTTTGAAATCTCAGGTAAAATCGATCTAAAGGCAACTACGGTGAAACATCTATACAAACATACATACATAGAATGTCAAGTACAGAACCCTTTCTTTGCATCGCCGTAAAACTATAGGTTGAAAGTTGGTTGTAGCAAAACATGGCAAAGTAACCGTCACATCGTGGCATCACTAGTATGGTAATTTTGCCAAGTTAGTTTTATAGATAAATGTTAAGACCACCATGTTAAAAACGAAATATTACATTTCCTAACCATTAATATTACGTTATTACAAAGATGTAGATACCTACATTCAGTATTTCAAACAAAATCAACAATAGTCCTGGAGCACTAAATAAGGAGGTTACGTCGCCGGCATAATTCCGCGTTTAAATAAAATGCCATAAGTAGCTCCAATGTTACCATATCGAAAACAATGCTGTCAAATAGTTATTAAATTTTCACAAGTGGTAAAATTTAAAATTTTGGACAACCGACTTGAATATAAATCATTAAGGATAACTCATAAACTACCGGAGAGCCTTAATCATTTATATGGGACCATATGAGAAGGATCAGCTTTAAAAAAAGAAAAGAATTATCAAAATCGGTTCACCTAGAAAAAAGTTATGAGGTAACACGCATAAAAAAATACAGTCGAATTGAATACCTCCTCTTTTTGAAGTCGGTTAAAAATGACATATCTCGAAAAACGTAACGCTTCCCGTGTGATCGTAATTTTGTACCTGTACATCCCTGATGGTAAAGTTAACTTCTATTGGTAAAGTTGCCAGATTCGACTGTAGTATTTATAAACGCATAGAGACTTTTAGCAACGGAAGAATTTTAGCAACGGAAATCGAAAAATAAGCAAGAATTCAAAGTAAAACTAAGGCTTACATATCTATTAAGTATATCTATGTCATGGAGCAAGTGATTAATTGATCAGGGCACTCTTTATATTGCCCAGGCAATATGAATAATGTAAAGTAATTAATACTAATATAAACTTCATTATTTATCACATTGTCTGGTCATAACCTAACCATTAGGTTTGGTTAGGTTATGACCAGACGTGTGTAATCAAGGATCACATCACATCAAATCACACACGTACGGTAGTTTTCCGTTCGAAATTTTACGGGCAAAACGGGATTCCGAATGTGTGTGGCCCACACATTCGAAATTCCGAAACGGAATTCCGTATGTATGTGGCGGGCCTAACAGTGTAAAGTGTAAAAATAATTACCTGTCACTGTCACAATCACTGCCGACTTTTTACAGGGTAAATCATATAAAATTTACCTAAAAACTCGAATTACCTATCGGCTACAGGTTTTTTATTTTGTAATTACCTTTTTTGATATAAACGCACATATATTATATATTGTAAATATAAGTAATTTTGGTCCATATAATATTTTTGTGTGAATATGATCTCAACCGGTCAAGTGATTCACGTGGCAGAGCCACGCTGCAGGTATATCATGGCTGTAGCATGAATAGGTCGGTTCGACCGGGTTAGGACCACGCTCTCACATAATACCAGAGTAAAATAACAGCTTAATGCTGCTGTGTTACGTATGGTGAGTGTAGATAACTGGAGACCCTTTTCATTGGAAAGGAGGCATTCCATCTCAGTCCTCAGGGGTGTCAACGCATCTGCATTTTGATTCTTTATTGAGGATAGATGTAGATGACTATGTCTATGGGTCACAGCAACCACTTATCATCAGGTGGACTGTGTACTCGTTTGTCACCCTATCCTATAAAAAAAACTTTCCGATTGACATGTTTATCCTCTGATATCTCAAAGGATAATGAACCGATCTGGCTGAAACTTGGTATTTATAGTGTATTGACTCACCAAGTAGCGACAGTTAAAAAATCCCCTCCCTCTAACCCTTGACCCGTCCTCGTATATATGTATATTATGTATGTGTATGTATATATATTATATATTTACATATACATATATACGAGTAGGAAATTATTTCTTACGTTAGTTTTATATGTTTATGGCTAGTTTTATAAGAGTAACAAAAGAAATTATTTCCTTCTGTGCTAAGACATAATATATCAAACCATTACATGTAAAGCTCTGACTTCAGAAGCTATTATGTTGATTTTTGAATATTTGCATAATTTTAAGTTAAATACTAGAATTTCGTTGAAATAGATAGGTACAGTAAAATATTCATCCCCCATGTTTCCAGCCTATCGAAGGATTTTTGAAATATATAATTCATATTTAATATTCAGTAAAAAAAGAATCATTTATATCGGTTCAGTCCATAGATATATATAATATACTTACTATATAGGGCAGAGATATCGGTGAAAATTCATAAAAATAAGTGTGGAATATAGAACCTTCTCTTTTTTAACTTGGTTAAAGATAAGCGATTTAATTGCCAAGTAATTGATCCATACTAGATCCATACATATCTATAATTAATCTGTGCGAAAGTTGTGTCTGTAGAAAATGAAAAACCCGCATCCTTAAAAACCTTAAAAAAAAAAATTATGTAGGTACACCATACATTTTGTGGTTTTTGTGTAAGTTATGCGGGTGAGTGTGGATTATTATGTGATTCTAAAATAGTTTTACTACCTACAATAATGGAATTCGCGGTAAGATGGAGACGTTACCGGTACAGTGTAAAATTTTACGTGCAAATCAACAGGGTAATAGTTGTTTGAATGTGTAATTAAACACGCATTTATTTTTATAGAAAATTAAGTCTATGCTTGACATTAGTGCTTATTTGGGAATCCTAATGCAAATATGTTTTTTTACTCCTGAGAACTAACCAATCATTGTACCTGAATTATATTATATTATATATATTGTATTGAATTACATGTAATTTAAATTGAATAAAACTGTTCTATTCTATTCTATACTTTAACGCGCTGGTAAAAAAGGTGGCCATATGAAAATATAAATTTATATTTACCAGAAATGTAATTTCTATTGGGCAACAGCTGACTTCTTCG
>JAGSMP010003385.1:0-11200 GCA_029286625.1 Parnassius orleans | reverse complement strand
TCTTTTTAACTTGGTTAAAGATAAGCGATTTAATTGCCAAGTAATTGATCCATACTAGATCCATACATATCTATAATTAATCTGTGCGAAAGTTGTGTCTGTAGAAATGAAAAACCCGCATCCTTAAAAACCTTAAAAAAAAAAATTATGTAGGTACACCATACATTTTGTGGTTTTTGTGTAAGTTATGCGGGTGAGTGTGGATTATTATGTGATTCTAAAATAGTTTTACTACCTACAATAATGGAATTCGCGGTAAGATGGAGACGTTACCGGTACAGTGTAAAATTTTACGTGCAAATCAACAGGGTAATAGTTGTTTGAATGTGTAATTAAACACGCATTTATTTTTATAGAAAATTAAGTCTATGCTTGACATTAGTGCTTATTTGGGAATCCTAATGCAAATATGTTTTTTTACTCCTGAGAACTAACCAATCATTGTACCTGAATTATATTATATTATATATATTGTATTGAATTACATGTAATTTAAATTGAATAAAACTGTTCTATTCTATTCTATACTTTAACGCGCTGGTAAAAAAGGTGGCCATATGAAAATATAAATTTATATTTACCAGAAATGTAATTTCTATTGGGCAACAGCTGACTTCTTCGCGATCTCAAGCCCATGTATATTTAAAATTATTATGCATTTTGTATATGAGTGATATTATTCATGACAACAGTAATTACTATGTTAATACATGCTTTATAATTAGATATTTTATAAGAAAAGTAGTGACAAAGAAAATCTACCTTATTACCAAAAACAAAAAATAGACAAAACTTGTGCGAATTAACTAAGTTATTTACATAATATAGTCATTCCTTTTGCATAAGATTATTAACTTGAGATTCGTTTTTAATAACTATAATGGGCGAGTTTTCATTATTTCTTATATATGTTTTACCGTAGGCCGTCCAACAGAACTTGTAGTTCTTAGACTTGGCAAGATCGCGGGCTAGAAAATATAGGCGTGCTCCTATTGCTGTCAGTTGTTTTGATACGTAAATGGGTTCATATTCATTTTTTTGTAAAGCCTAAGTGTTTTGCGCACAGTTTTTCTTTGTGTCTTATATTATAGTTTTTGGCTAGTTTTAGAAACTCTGTTTTATGCATAGTAGATGACATCTCCGTTATAACTTGACTTTTATTCTGGTCACGTTTCCTATTTACTCTGTAAATGTGTTGTAGTGTATACCACAATATATATATTAGTGTTAAGGTAGAATAAGGTTCAGTATAATTAAAGTTCTTGTACAAGCAACACGTCTCCTATTTATTAAAACCTTCAACATTACATGGCGATTCTGCCAGGCGGTGCGCTACACACAATGCGCACCGCCGGGCTGAAATAGGATTTTACAAAAAAATAAATAAATAAAGAAAACAAATCATGGATTAACGTAAATATTATTAAAAATATAAATTATAATAACGCAATGGACGTACCGGATGTGACAAGAAAACTATAATATGAAATACGGAGAAGGCCACAAAATATATTGTTTTAGAAGCAGACTGAAAAATTAAAACTGACGGATTCATTGAAAAAGGAAAGAAGCGGTTGTATTCTAGCGAGCATCACCAGAAATATGAAAATTGAGTCAAAAGAACAAAGAAGAAATTAAGAGGTAACTTCGCTTGACAGGTGATTTTAATTCCATTTAAAACTTTATTTATCTGATTAATTTGAGATTGTTTTTATGTTCTTTTGCTTTTATTTGAAGTTGTGTATTAAATATTCTGTATTTCATATGTATTTAAGTTGAAATTAATATTAGATACTTAATATTAACGATTTAATTGTTATTTTATTATTGTTTCAAAAAAAAAAAAGAATCATATTACAATATTATAAAGTTACGTAAGTACTTCAGTGGCATTTGTATTAAGGCACTAGACGATTTTATATTCATTTTTTATATGAAAGATTAAATTTTTACGTACTTAATTTCACCAAATTTATAGTTAAAATAACACTGTGATACGTTTTTATTTCTCGAATCCAAATTTTAAAAAGGGTTATAATCAATTATTTTTTTCTAAATTCACGATCACGATATACCTTAAAGTTATATTATGATAGATAATTTATTTTCAATATTTTAAATAAATTAATGTTTTGTTATATGTAAACTCGATAGCTGCTACAGATTGTTTAAATTTTTTGTATGCGATATAACGCATCATAATATTTCTAACAACGTTAAATTTTAAGAGCCAATGAGTTATTGGATGTATGTACTATAACTATGAACGACGAAACTATTTAAATGTCTCTGTGTAAATTAAAAAAAAATGTAGAATATCATTTTAAGGTTGCATTCATATTATAATATATTGTACAAGTTATATTAAAATTAGATGAATCACGGTGTGCTTCAGTTCAGGCTTAGGTAATCATAGTTCGATGCAATCGCAAACGTTTCCATATACTTACTTTCGAATTTAAAACAAAGGTGTCTCAAATTGCTAGCGCTGCTATGAGTACAATTTGTATTTTGATCTGTTTGTTGTTATAATAGTGATGACGACTTACGTTCCATTATTATTTCTTTTGTTTTGTTCATTTTAATATGAAACGTAATAATTTACTTTGGTTTTATATTGTTTGAACTTTAAAGCTTTTAAACTATTATAATCTCTTAAAATAGTACTTGTGTGATTATGAAAATAATTACTTCGTTTAATTCGATTTTGAAACTCATTACATAAGGTATACAATTAATTGATTTAAATTCTGTTGTGCATATTGTGAGCCTCAATTCCTGACTGACAATGATGTAACTAAATATTTTACGAGACTATGTCATATTTGTAAAAGATGTAAGTAAATTTATGGATAAGTAAGAGAATACATAATTAGAAATGAAAAGTAATGATAATGTTGTAGGTTTGAGTGACATAGGCAAAGAAAATTGTCGGTGGTTAGCATATCCACATACAATCAGCCTGATCAGCTGAGAGTTTGGAAAACTAATAACCGATTAATTTTAAGGTTGTTCGGATGCGATTAAAGACGTTATGAGTTTTAAAGAGGATAATTTATTATGAATTGTATAGAAATATTGTCCATAATCTTGGGTACAATTAAATAATGACTAATAAATATTATAAATGTAAAAAATAAATAGAAATAAAACAAAATTGTTGACACATAAATAAGTAATGGAGAGATACGGGAACGTCCATCACTGGTAAAGCATAGTCCTCGAGCAGGGGTATGTTTCCATGTTTGGATGATAAAATCGGTAACGGGTACTAAGGACAATACCTTCAGTACAAGTGAGATGTGAACAATTTTACTCACATTAGTACTGTTGGAACCAGAGAAGTCTTAAATTTGTTACCTTAATAATGGTACATTGAGGTCGTATCCTTCATTGGATCATAGTGTGAACTTAGTTTCCTCCGTGACAATTGTTGAGTCTTTTAAAATGACTTAAACGTTGACCTCAAGGTTGTGCGCACAACCCAAGGTACAGTTTACCTTGATATAGTATGATTTAAAAGTTTATGTACCAATAAAATAAAATGAATGTAATGAAAATGTAATATAGTACCCAAGTAAATGGGGGCCCATTTATAAAGTACCCGCGTGATAAATATCATGAAATAAAATATAAATGAAGTGAATTAATACTCCGTTTCCCGATATCTAATAAATAAATAAATGTATAAGAGAATAGAAATACTAGCTAAAGGTCAAAATATTAAGAAATAAAAGAAAGTACGTACAAGAAATATGAAAAAAAAGGCCTGATAATCGAAAACAAAGGATATGAGAGTACTGTTAGTATGAAAAAAATAAAGGACATGAGAATAATTAAAATGAGGTAAATTATTACCTCATTTCAAAGAATCCTGAACAAATCTAAAATGTGAGATATTATGTTGTTATTTTGCATTTCTGTATTAGGGTGCTACCTGCAATGCTACTCAAAATGCTACTTAAAAGCTATACATCTAGTAACTATAGGATCGATCCACACACAACCACATGTAAAAACAATTAAATTTGATTAATACATTTTAGCGTAGATTTACATGAATTTACAAGATTTTTTTCATATTTAGCCACATTGATTCATAGTTACAATAACTCTACCTTAAATTTCTTTTGTGTTATGTTTTTTGTTTATGTATAATTTGTACAATTTTAAACTAAATTTGGTATATTGCTTCAAAATCAAATCCAAAGCGTATCGATAGTCTATTATTATAAGTTTGATAATGTAATAATTTTTCTCTATATAGACAGTCAAATCTAAATTTACGTTAATACATATTTACTTTAAAAAATTGTCTTTTCAAATGTTAAACAAATATTTTGTTATAACTTCTAAATTAACTTTTTACACTTTTTAAACTCTGTATTCAATTAAGATAAACATTTTCTATGAAAATCTTTTTTCTAAAGAGAAAAGTAGTAATCAGTTTTCGACTATTATAAATAACTTAAATAATACACTCGATAATGTATGTAAATGTAAATGTATTATAACAATGCAATGTAACGATCTCAACTACGTACATTAAAAAGTGTTTAATACTATAATTTTCAAATACTTTTAAGTGTACTCATAATAGAACATTTTGTAAGTTATGTTGAATTAGATATTATGTTTGTGTCATACGATGTGGTGAAAACCTTTCCTTATACGTGCTTTGGATATTATAACAAAGGTGTCTCTTCCAACCGCTTACGCGGCTGAGATTGCAAAATGTATTTTGATATCTGTTTTAAAATGATCATGATTACGTTGCATTATGTTCTTTTGTTCACTTCATCTTAAAATGAAATGCAATATTTTCAGTGTTATATTGAACCTTCAAATCATATGTTTTTAACTTTTAAGTCATCATCTTCTGAAAAAATTGTAGAGTATTAATATATAACTTATTTGCGTGGATCATGAAAGTAACGATTAATCAAATATAAAGGTATAAATAAATGAAGTATAAAGTATGCAATTATAAATATAAATGTGAAAAAAAATATACAAGGGAAGAGTAGGTACTACTTAATGCGAGTGTCTGGATAAGTTACTTAATAAGTGACTAAATAACTCAATATCTAAGTATGTTACAATAATGTGTCGACCAAAAAAAATAATATACCTTCATGAATGTTCACCTAATTATGTCAAATACGTATGTTGTATGTATGCATAATACATTATACTAATTTTAATGTGATTGAGCAATTATGCATAGGAGGTTTGGCCAGCCGTCCTACCCAATCCAAGACGAATTATATATATTATCCGTAATTAAAACGTAAGATTTTATTTAGGATTAATTTATACAATATAAAAAAATGTTTTAATTTTTTTTTTTTTGTCGGTGGAGGTGTGGTGTAGCCACCACAATATATATATTAGTGTTAAGGTAATAAGGTTCAGTATAATTAAAGTTCTGGTAAGCAACACGTCTCCTATTTATTAAAACCTTCAACATTACAATGTCTTTAATATCCTTTTTCAATGTTACAGCCGATGTTATTGACAAAGTTAAGAACAACTTAATAGGTCTTCCTTGGACCATTGGGCACTTTCGGAACGTTTTTTATTTCAATGTTGGCCTTACGGTTTTCTCGCTGTAGATCCTCGACCTTATCTTCTAGTATTGTTATAAAGTCCTTGTCCTTCTATGTTTGAAGTTCAAACTGTTCAATTTTCTTTTTTAGTTCCTCATTCTGTGATGCAAGAAATTCTATAGAGTTATGTATGTTGTTATTTGTAGCTCTTATATCCATAAGAGTAGGGTGAATTTTCTTGATTTCATTACATTACTTTCTGCCCTGTTTATTGTTGATTGACTGAAAATAGGTGGTGGCGCTCTAGTTGTTCTGAGATATTTGATTCAGACGAAGATTTGTCAAATTTGTTCATCATAATATTAGGAAATAATAAGTTGTGGGAGATTTTTACTTTTACGGGACAAGAAAACAACAAAAGTTCACAGTACCTCTTCAGTTGGCGACGAGTTTGAAAGTACCAGGGCAAAAGCGTTGCGCAGGAGATTGCTAATTATTATTGGCTGGCGTCGGCTATTCCTTGATTCTGTGCTCCTATTTTTCTTTGCTGATTATTTTCACCAATTTAAATTAATGTTATTTAAAATGCGGAAACTGTAAGACTGACAGTGACACATGACAATATATGAGTATTAAGTTGACAAAGTACGGCAGCGCATAAAATACCACTTAATTTTTATATTAGCGGTTATCAAATATCCTGCTGCATCAACTTTTATATGCTTCTATGGAACATTCTATGTAGAAGGCCTACGTTTAGCAGTTGACTTTTTAAGGACTGTAATGAATGAATGGATGTTTTGAATCCGATCCATCACTAATGACCAATGGAACAATTAAAATAGTCCGTTTTCTTGATTCAGTAAGCGTCGGTAATGAGGCGAGAACTTTAGATTATCGTTAGGTTATTATTGATAAGACTCGTACCAATATTATTAATTAATTACAGTCTATCGAAAGTTCACTGTTGACCATAGACTTTTCTCACAGATTGCCTCATAGGGGATATATGCTATAGTTGCTACGCTTGGCTGGTTGGTGAGAAGCACATTTTATTATTTTGAGTTGTTATCAAAACGCAATCATAAGATGCTGCCCATCTCCTGTTTCATTTCCCTCTGTTGCCTCTACGACACTCACGGAATGATAGGGTTGTGAATCTCTTACGTCGCCACTATAATATGACAAATAATTAAAAGTATTGTCAACATTATGTATTACTCACACTGCTCTATTTCTGTATTATGATAGCGACGATGTAAGAGAAATTATTCACTATACTTCGTCCAGTAAGAAGCCTAAACTTCAGCTACAGAAGAAGGCTCCGGTGTCACCGATAGATGATGCTATTGCCTAACCATATTACAGACGTGAACTACCCAGAACGATGAAACGAGGAACAACATCAAGTTTTCGTCAACTGATCGTCACTTGTCAACTGTTGTGTCTGCATCAAATTATCCATGTAATAAGACCTACGTACCGCACTGGGTTATGTAAGGTCTGACGATGACTGACAGCGAACTTAAACACAGGAACGTTGTTTTCCCTTTTTTTAAGGGTTGTTTTATTTTGAGAATAGTCCAGTGCATGCAAGAAAAAACTTTTTAAAACCTAGATAGGTCTGCTTTATTATCTGAGGTCTGTTTGAGTGGGTTCCAAATTCTTACTTATTTTCACAGCTAAGCAACACTGCGTACTTTCACTTTTATGTTCCTATATGACAGGTATAGACTAGAGAGTCATTATATTAATAGGTTATTAGGTATTCCATCTTTAAAGTTAGGAGGTGGCAACACATCTGTAGCCTTCTTTGTTTGAAGTTCGTTGTAGTTGTCCGTTGACTGCACTGGCCACTTATCGTCAAGTACATTGAAATTTCGTTTGTTATTTCATATATATTTCATGTATGAAATGACAAACTTACAAAAAAAACTTGAAAAAATCTAATTTCTACTACTAATGATAAAATTTTAAATAACTTTAAAAACTCTGAATATAGAGAATCGTACATGGTGGTTAAATCGATAGATATCAACCCTTATCCTTCGTTCCTTGTGATCCATTTCTATTAGTACATTCTGTATAGTCTCAAAAAAGTCAGATGTATAAAATTATTTTTAAACTCAAATAAAACTAAGGAACATCCACACTAATGTCACTAATGGATCTCGCAATGATTGTACATTTGTAGTCATAACCAAGTGTAAACCAGTAAGCCAGATATCATTCCAGATAAACGCCTACTACCCTGTGTAGTTCCCAAAATATTTTTATTAAAATATTCACACTATTAAAATTAAAATAGAAGCACGGCACATCCACACAAATATAACTAATGGCTCTCAATGATATTCATTACTCACACAAATATCTCGCAATAATTGTACCTTAGCCCACATAACCGATGGAATCAGTAAGCCAAACCACATTCCAGTTAAACATCGAAGTCAAGACGTATCCATAATAAGATGACACTTTGTAAATAAACAAATCAGCAGTAATAAAATTTTTGTTAATTTTCCACTCCTGGTGACGTAAAAGAATCCATCACCATAGTTCGTCCCGTGGGTGTCGCTTGCATCTGGGGGAAATCCCAGTAAAACCTAAGATCTTCCTATAGATGGCGACATACGAGTATAAATAGAAATATGAAAAATGCTTCGGGAAAGGAAATTTACAGATGACGAAGAAGTGAAATCGGCAACTATGCCTGTTTTGAGGGCCTTGACAAAACATTTTTAATGGAGAAGTTAATGGGGAATATATCAATCGAGATAATTTAATATTTATTTTTACCCCCTTTGCCTTTCATTCCGTAAACTTTTTGTCTTCCCCTAGTGACTATCTCGTTTAGATCAGACAGACTTAAAATACTCTAACCTGCTTCAGGCAGCAGCGTCTAAAGTGCGAGACGTCTGGTACTGCGATCTTCAATCTACCAGCCGTTCGTGACGACTCAAATTCTCTCTCCAACTGATAGAGATAGATCCCAACCTGCCAAGAGTGACCAGTATGGCAAATATACACATATTAGGCAATCTATGGAGGAGGGCTATGTTCAGCAGTGGACTTTTGATAGACTGTAACGGTAACGGTAATGGCAGTGTAAGAATATCACTACCATATATCATCTCGTGGGCCGTAAGAGGCGACAAAGGGAAACAAATAATTTTTAGTATTAACTAGGTTACTAATACTGTACTAACCAGGAGATGGGCAGCAGCGTCTTCTCAATAACCACTAAAAATCAAAACTGCGATCGCCAACCCGCTTGCCAAGCGTGGCAACTTTGGCAAAAATCCACTCGCTGAGGCAATCTATAGGGGAGATCTAAGTTCAGCAGTGGACTTTAATTGGCAGTAACGGGAACGGTAACGGTTTTTTTTTTTTTTATAGAATAAGGGTGACAAACGAGCACACAGTCCACCTGATGGTAAGTGGTTGCTGTGACCCATAGACATCTACATCTATCTTCGTTTGCGAATTTAAATGCAGATGCGTTGTCAGCCGAGGACTAAGATGGAATGCTTTTTCCAGTAAAAGGGTCTCCGGTTCTCTACACTACCCATACGAACAAACAAGCAGCGTTAAGCTGCTATTTCACGTTGGTATTCTGTGAGAGCGTGGTCCTTCCCCGGTCGAGCCGACCCATTCGTGCTACAACTATACTAGTAATATAGCGGCAGCATAATTCTATCACGTAAAAAAGTGTCGGTTGTCACAGAAGTCAGGTTTTTTATGGAAGAGGAGGCAAGCGAGCATACGACTCATCTGATGGTAATCACCGTCGCCCATGAATATCTGCAACACCACGGAAATTGCAGGAGATTTACCGGCCCTTTAGGAAGGAGTAGGCTCTAAGTTTTGTCGTGAAATACACGTAGCATACTGAATACTTTTTATAAATGTTGTGTGTATTTCTCACTGGACTTTTACAGGCCGTGAAGAATAAATTTTCCACAGAATTTCAGGGTAAAACAACATCCTAATGCAGCTGTGTTTCATAAGTTGAGTGATTAGACACTTTTAATTGGTAAAGTCAATAAAGAAAACATGTGGTAAAATTAAAAAAATTCTAGAACCGAAATAAAATAAGAACATCATCAATGTAGTCGAAGTCAATTAAATACGCATTATTAAAGATAACTCAAAAACTACTGGTCAGATCTTGATTAAATTAATATGGGACCGCATGAAAAGCACCAGCTTTCAAATTAAAAAGGAATCATCAAATTCGGTTCATCTGAAAAAACGTTCTGAGGTAACACACATAAAATACAGTTGAATGGAGTGGAGTACCCCTTTTTTTGAAGACGGTTAAAAAGAAAAGAGAAGTGGTATTAATCTTACTCTTTCTACGTTTTCATACCAATGAAGCATTTCTTTCTTTATCTTAGTCACAACACCTTGCCAACCACACTTTTCTATTATCACACAATTTAAATCTCACCTGTTTAAATCTCATTTTAAATTGAACTTAAATTTATCGTGCATAATATAGTAGTTAATGCGTGTTACAACTACATCCTTAATACTTAGTAGTGGAGTAGTTAGGCCCTAACTCATCAAAGTACGGTTAAGGGCAATATTAAAGGACAGGGTTATAACCATGACTAAGCTGTGTAAACTGACTCAGCCATCCATAATGCAGACGGCGTAATATCCACTTTGGAGATACAAAGTTGAAATTGACCGTAAGGATATAAAATTAGGAATAGTACACTAAAATATTTAATTATATCGAATGAAGTAAGTGATATTTTCAGAAATAAATGATGAGTGGTACGAATATTTTGTTTTGTTTTGAAATTAAGTATCTCAATGTAAGTAAGTTACAGTCTATATATCGTCGCACTGCTGGTCCCATTCCTCCTATCATTTTTGAAAGGGTTTTAGGGCAAGAAAATTACCACCGTTAGCCCTAATGCGTGTTCGTGGATTTTACATGTCTCCGATTATTTTTATTTCTTAGACATGCAGGTTTCCTCACGATATTTTCCTTCACCGCAGAGCACATGGTAAATCAGCACATAAAATTACAGTTAACGATTTCATTGGTGCCGGCAAGAATCAAATCAGGGTTGTTCGCGTATTGTCAACCTTTCAAGCGAGGGCTTAGCCCCTGAGCTACCATGGCTTAATATAAGTATAGCAATCAAATTATTTATTTAAACTTTTGTGTAGGAATTATTGCGGTTTATAAAAATCAGAGTGATCGATTCTCTTGCGCCTTTAAGGGTTAGAGATTCAGTATACTATGAGGCATTGAGGAACATTCTTTCTATGTCTTCATGGGTAACATCGCATCTATAGACTTCTTTGTGCAGCTAGCTGCAGGTGTCCATGTGCTGCAGTAGCCACTTAACGTCAGGTGGACTGTTAGTTTCACTCCAATATTATGATACAAAATTTATAAGCCGATTGCAGAAAGTTTGCAGGTGATCACCCTCCCACTTTTAATGAGCGCGTTCTGTGCTTGAATGCTTAGCGTGATTAGACATTTGACATTCTGCAATCTTTAACGCTAATAGAAACTATAAAACGTAATGGAAATGAAATGTACAGAAGAATTAAAGCCGCGTCTTCTGAATGTGAGATTATTTTATTCTTTTGTCCTTGAACTGTATAGTGGCGGTAAGAATATCCAC
>JAGSMP010003384.1:0-11016 GCA_029286625.1 Parnassius orleans | reverse complement strand
ATGGCTTAATATAGCAAGCAAATTATTTATTTAAACTTTTGTGTAGGAATTATTGCGGTTTATAAAATCAGAGATCGATTCTCTTGCGCCTTTAAGGTTAGAGATTCAGTATACTATGAGGCATTGAGGAACATTCTTTCTATGTCTTCATGGGTAACATCGCATCTATAGACTTCTTTGTGCAGCTAGCTGCAGGTGTCCATGTGCTGCAGTAGCCACTTAACGTCAGGTGGACTGTTAGTTTCACTCCAATATTATGATACAAAATTTATAAGCCGATTGCAGAAAGTTTGCAGGTGATCACCCTCCCACTTTTAATGAGCGCGTTCTGTGCTTGAATGCTTAGCGTGATTAGACATTTGACATTCTGCAATCTTTAACGCTAATAGAAACTATAAAACGTAATGGAAATGAAATGTACAGAAGAATTAAAGCCGCGTCTTCTGAATGTGAGATTATTTTATTCTTTTGTCCTTGAACTGTATAGTGGCGGTAAGAATATCCACTACCTTAATCTTCCTTTTAATAATATGATATGGGTATCAATTTCAGGGTTTCTTGGGGTACTTATTACGAAACTGGCATCCATTTTCATATCCAAGATGGCGGACATTTTTAATAATATGATATGGGTTTCAATTTCAGTTTCTTGGTGCTTATTACGAAACTGGCATCCATTTTCATATCCAAGATGGCGGACATTTTTAATAATATATGATATGTATCAATTTCGGGGTTTCTTGGGTGCTTATTGAAACTGGCATCCATTTTCATATCCAAGATATGGATTTTTTTAATAATATGATATGGGTATCAATTTCAGGGTTTCTTGGTACTTATTACGAAACTGGCATCCATTTTCATATCCAAGATGGCGGACATTTTTAATAATATGATATGGGTATCAATTTCGGGGTTTCTTGGGTGCTTATTACGAAACTGGCATCCATTTTCATATCCAAGATGACGGACATTTTTAATAATATGATATGAGTATCAATTTGGGTTTCTTAGCTTATTACGAAACTGGCATCCATTTTCATATCCAAGATGGCAGACATTTTATTAAAAATATGATATGGGTATCAATTTCGGGGTTTCTTGGGGTGCTTATTACGAAACTGGCATCCATTTTCATATCCAAGATGGCTGACATTTTTTTAATAATATGATATGGGTATCAATTTCGAGGTTTTTGGGGTGGATAACGAAAATAGAATTTATTTTGAAATCCAAGATGGTTGACATCATTTTTTTAATGTTAGGGATGTCAATTTTAAGGTTTGTTGGTGATAATTAAGAAAATTTAATAATAAGTATTGTATTTAAAATTTTAGATGCAAATTATGGCTGGAAGTTATTGGAAGACTTGATTTAGTAGGAAAACTTTGAAAGCCTAAAGAATACACATTTGCAGTTTGCATTTCGAAAAGAGTATGTACGGGAAGAAATCACTAAAGAAAACATCTATACCAACGTTATTTTTACCAACCAACAACTCGATCCATACACAGACTGATCCTAAAGTCAAAATTTTAAGTAATGTAAAATTGGAACTATCCGATAAACGCCATATTGTAATACCAAAATAGTTCAAAGAGACCACGAATTAGCAGGTCCTTCATCACAAAATTCAGAACACACCAACACTAAGCAATATATAGGTATAGATTATGTTCTCAGACACCAGCACGATTGACTGACTTTACTCCCGAAAAGTAAACTTAGAAAACAATTGTTTAAAATAAGTAAAAGTTAAAATGCACTGCTAAAAATATGAAGATATTACCGGAACAGTTTTTGAACGGTTGTGATAAATTTTTATCCCCCAAGTTAAGCGCGATTGTAAAGGCGCAAATTTATTTAAAACCCCATTGTAAAAACAATAGATATAGCAGAGAATTCAAATTGTTTTGCTTAAATATGTATTACACGAGCCCTCTCGCTTATCGATTTTATCGAAGACTATTTGTTTACCGTCTAAATCAACTTTAGCTAAGATGTACCTACCTGCAAACTAAACTTCAGCAAATGTGGGATGTTTTATCAGCTACAATCAAGCATATGTCATCATCCGAAAAGAATGTGTGCTTTGTATGGATGAGATGAGTCTGAAATTAAACTTATCCTATAACAGCAAGGAAGATAAAATATTGGGCCTCCATGAAGTAGATGGGCAACAGCAACCTGCTTTTAACCTTATTATGTATGCTTTTACCTTAATGCTTCGAGGTATGACATCAAAATGGAAACAACCTATTGGCTTTTCTTTTATCTCCAGCAGTAAAATTGATGATCAATTAAAAACATCGATAATTTCTACTGTGAAACGTCTTTTAGAGCTTAGCTTTAATACATCAGTATTACAGGCATCGTACACACGCGCGCATATCCCTCCCTGTTACACTTAAAGAAGTTGAGTTTCAAAGTTTTATGGCGGCGGAACCACCAAGACGCGGAGATCATGCAAGGCAATCATTTTCCAACGAGGAATACGCAGATATCTTTTATCTCTATGGATATTGTGACGGTGACGCTGCAGCTGCTCGCCGAATACCTACAGTGCTACCCTAATCGCCGACCACCCCATGTCACAGTGTTTAGTGCAGTGTATCGTAGAGTACGAGGACTGGAAATGTTCAAAGGCAACAACGTGATGCTGGCAGGCCACGTGGCATACCCGTATACCGCGTGCGGAAGATGAAGAAATTTTGAGTAAATTTCAAGAAGATCCAACCACTTCCACGAACATAGTTGCTCGTCGCTTAGGTGTATCGCAGTGGAAGGTCTGGTCTACTGCATACTGCGGGCTTTATCCGTACCACTACACACCAGTGCATGATGGAAGAAGGAGATCCAGTTAGAAGATTGGATTTTGTAGATTTATGTTGAACGCAGATGCAGAAGATCCAATGTTTTTAGAAAAATATTGTGGACTGATGAGTCAGTTCGATCAAGACGGTATTACAAATTACCATAATTTACATTTTTGGCTCCAAAAGAGCAAAGAAATCCTAGAAAAAGAGACTTCTAAATCACAAAAAGATTTTCACTAAATGTTTGGATGGGGATTATTAACGACAATTTAATTGGGCCTTATTTTCTGCCAAACTATTTAAACGGCGAAAATTATGAAACATTTTAAGAGCGGTACACATTGGCGTTGAAACGCGCGATTTACTAACGCGCGTTTTGAGATCCAAAGTCCCTATTGAAGTGTACATGCAAGCGCGCGTTTGATCGCAGGCGCGTCGGACGCGCGCTCCAGAATTTCGTTGAACGCGCGTTGCGCGGGCGTCAGCTGCGCGCTTGTAGATACATGCACCGCCATTTTGCTGTACATTTGATCGCGCGCTTTCGTGTAGGGTGCACGTATATCATGGAGATCGAACACTTCGATACAGATATATTTATCGACGAAACCAAAAGCGTCCAGCTATATGGGACATGCAAAGTCCATTATAAAAATAAAATATTAAAAACGTAATTGGAGGAAATAGTTGAAATTTTTAGTGACTGTGAAGACAATTTGGAAAAGAAAAACTGTTGGGTGAGTATAATTATTTATTGATGTTTTCTATAATTATATCATGTTGTTTTGCCACTGTAATTTTCCTCGTTCACAAAATAATGGCAAAATTTTTCTCTTGCTGTTCTAGCACATAAGCTGCCTCGTGGTAAATTTTCAAATGTATAGATTGTAGAGGTGAAACATAAAGTGTATCTTCATATCTGTAACCATCGCGCATTCGAACGTAATTATGTAGTACTGCAAGCTTTGATGATACTCTCCGCGAAATCTATGTTTACATCTATCGGTCTATGAAATATTCGCCATTTATTGCTCATTATTCCGAAAGTACATTCAATATAGCGCCTTGCTCTCGATAATCTGTAATTGAAAACTTTTTGTGTGTGTGAGTTGTGTTCCTCCATACGGCCGCATCACATTCGACATAATTCAAATGCTTCATCGCCGACGAACACATGAGGCAATGGAGTTCTATCGATATTTGATATAGCTTGGGGTTAGAATGTTTAACTTATTATTCACAATCCGTTTAAAATTCGGAATTTTAAAAATAGCAGAATCACTGTTTTGCCATAGGATCCGACATCAACGTACAAACAATAATTTGCATCACAAACTGCTAGTAAGACTGATGAAGTATGTTTTATAATTGTAAAAAGCGACCCTGTATGTTCTGGTTGTATTAGCTCAATATGTTTCCGTCAATCGCACCAATACAATTTGGGAAGTTAGCGTACTGTATTTCTTAAAACCTTCTTCTACTTTTCCACTTTTCTGTTGTCATTTCAGGCATAGATGTAAACTTCAATTTGCTCCATAGTACTTTACAAACTTGTTCCACTATCTTTATAATTGTCGATTTTCCAAGACGGTATCCGTAATGCAAATCAGCGAAAAGAGCAGCCTGGCTAAGTATCTGTCAAAATAAAATGGTTATTGTTTATTTTCAGGTGGTACACTTATGAAAAATGGAAAAACATTCAGGACAATTATCTTAGGAGTCTAAGAGGCAAAAAGCTCCATCTGGATCTGATCTTCAAAACATACGCCATATGTGTATTACAGGAAATTACAATGTCTTGCAATTCTACAGCATATAACGACACAGAGAGCAATTACCAATCTTCTGGCACAACTGGTTCAGATGTAGATAATATTATAGACAATGCAGACTTGATGCCACCTCCTAAAGATCAAATGGAAGGCCCAAGGAAAAGACAGAAAATAAATGCTGTAGATAAACAAATAGTCGACATTTTACAGAAAAGTTTAAATGCAAGGAACAAAATGAAATGGGGCGACTAACTAAAGAAGACGATGATAAACTATTCTGTTTATCATTGTACAGTGAATTAAAAAAAGTGCCCGAAAATCGACGCTTAACTACAAATATTGAATTACTCAATGTCATTAAAGAAGCACAGAATTATCATCAATCATTACCACTAGAAACTAATCATCACCAATACACATATTCTACACCGACATATTCTGGATATACTACTGCTAGACCTCAACAACACAACAGTGGTCTAACACGCCACCACCGCCGTCATCATGGTCACCGTCACGTTCAGCCTCCAGCCAAGATTCAGACAACTTAGATTTATTTGAATAAACAAATATACTTACTGAACAGGTTTCCGGCAGGCTACTTATGCAAGAAATAAAACACTTAGTACAATATAAACGACTATTTACTCGTGAAACGATTCATATAAAAATAATAATTTTTAACTGCCTTATAATTCTCAGCCTAACCAAACCACAGCGCGATTCAAAAAGTTGCATAAATCTAACAACGCCATCTAGTCGTCACCGAGGAACAATAAACTAAATATAATAACTGAAAATAATTATCTACAGCTTAACAATTTACTTTTTATAATATGTTTATTGGTGTATGTTTAATCCGGACATACCGCCCACCAAGGACATAATGAGAAATGTCCTTCAAACCGCCCACCATGCAACTGTCCAAACTGTTACGAATCAGCAACTAATAATTTATTTAGTTACAGGTAAAATTGCTATCTTAGAAGTAGGTCTTTTAATTAAAGAACTTTTGGTACGTATTGTGACGACTCGCGTGATTTTATCGGGTCCGGATGTTTTGCTCGATCTTACTAGCAACCATCGCGCCGGGGAAGATCGTCCTCCTTTACTAAACCACATCACCTACTGATGGTTCTGGGTTCTGATATTCCATTTATGCCTTTGAAGGAACTGATGAAGGTAATCCTGGGACCATCGACGCCAAAGTCCTGCATCATTCGCTGGTGGAGTTGCCATCTTCGCAAGGTATACATATTTGACGACTCATAATTTACATCAGGAACTACTATGAGTGGTTCCCCACCAAGAAATGACCAGGAGTCAAAACTACGACCTCGGTTTGATCCCCACACGAGACAATGGCCTCGAATTAAGACATGCCTCTATCTGAGATAATACTGTGGCCATCTCTTCATACGTCAACGTAGAGTTTCCAACTACTCGTTTGAGGTGGAACTTTGTGGACTTTATTCCTGCCTCCCATAGTCCACCGAAATTCGAGCGCGAGGAGGAATAAAATTCCATTGTGTTCCATTGGTCGCGAGATACTCTGCCAGTTCAGGCTTAAATTTAGTTTTTCTTCGTTGAACAGACACAGTAACTCTCGAGCAGCGCCTACAAAATTTGTACCATTATCGCTGTATAACTCAGCACACCTACCTCGTCTTGCGACAAACCTTTAAAAGCGGCTATAAACCCTTGAGTAGACAGCTCGCTCACGACTTCAAGATGTACGGCTCTGGTCGACATGCAAATGAACAGAGCAATATATCCTTTGTAAGACCTGTTACCCTACCCTTTGAAATTCTTATATTAATAGGCCCTGCGTAATCGACTCTGACAAGAAAGGGCTTATTCAGTCACACGGGCGGAAGGTAACTGTCCCATGAGTTGAGATGGACCTGCTTGAGTAACGCGTACAAGTGACACAGCCACGGTAATATTTTTTAATTAGAGCCTCGCACCCACAATCCAGTACTTCGATCTCAAATAGGTAATCATGAGTTGCGGGCCGTGCAGGGTTTTTGGTGAGCATCAGCAATTAAGAGTCCGCTTAAGAAAGATTCTTTAGGTATGAGAATCGGATGTTTCTCGTTAAATGACAGCGAAGACATTTCCAGCCGGCCACCTACTCTAATTACACCTTCCGAATCTAAAATATATTTAATGTCTTTAACTTTTTCTTTTCTTATCTATTATGCGTGTTTTCGCAATTCTTCCAACTCTTTCCAGAATCCTTCTTGACATTTTTAATACAGACCTTATCGAATCCTCATTTCCTGTCGCTCTAATGCTTCTGAACTTGGCCTACTACTTGAACCTTTTCATTTCAACGTCGACAATAAGCAACCACACGAACAAGCTTCGAGAATGAAGAAAACCTTGCCACAAGCTTGTGTTAACGACCGCTGTATGAACTTTAACCTGCTCAAGATTTGTAACCAGATTTTGGTTTTGAAATAATTACCTATTTTTAGAAACTCTGGGCCTTCAAACCATACAACCATTTCTGATAGTTCCACCGGAGAATACTCGTGATGCACAATCCGCAGGATTATTCTTAGTGGCTACATGGAACCAGTGATGTGTATCCAAAATCTGTAGGATTTCAGAAACTCGGTTAGCCACGAAGGTCTTCCACCGGCTTGGGTGATTGTTAAGCCAGGCTAAAACCACCTCACTGTCAGTGAATGCATGTAACTGATCCCTTTCAACCTTCATGACTTCTGCTACCTCAACCATCAACTTAGCCAAAAGTACGGCCCCACAAAGCTCAAGTCTAGGGATAGACACCTGCTTTATGGGAGCTACTTTTGTTTTAGCTGTAACTAACGAGACGTAAACATTTCCCACTTCATCTACCACTCGCAGATACACGACAGCCGCCACCTTCGAAGCGTCGGAAAATCCGTACAACTCGCGCTGATATTTATTGCACGTGTATCCAGCGGAATTTTGATATTCTGTAAGGCAGTTAAATTTTTACGGTAAGTAATCCATTCACTTATTAAATTAGTAGGAACTTGCTCATCCCACCCGATACCAGCCAACCACAGCTTCTGTATTAGTATTTTTGCTGCTATAATGCAAGGAGCTAACCATCCGAGTGGGTCAAATAATCGGGATATATCAGATATGATTCTCCTTTGTTACAGGTTCCTTCTGCGGTGCAAGATCTACAGAGTACCGGAAGAAGTCACCACGCGGATCCCAGGTAAGTCCTAAAATCTTAGTTGTATCATCTATCTTGATCCTTAATTCCTCATCCTTATTACCCTTTGCTTTCCATATTTTAGCTAATATTTCTTAGAATTGCTTTTCCATTTTGCAACGGAAACCCTCCGCTAACACTTCGGTTAACTCTTTATATATTTTATAAGCATCTTCTAGGTTGTCCGCCCCGGTCATCACATCATCCATGTAAAAATCATTTAAAATAATTTTAGCAACCCCTTATTCTGACACCCTTATAGGCTAATTCTTGCAGTGACCGCACAGCTAAATATGGAGCACATGCAGCCAAAGGTTAGTAAGTAATCAAACTCTTGAAGCTCCTTTTCAGGACTATGTCTCCAAAGAATCCTCTGAAATGGGTATCTTCCTGATTTACCAACACTTGGCGGTACATTTTCACCACATCCGCCACCAAACATATTTTATATTGTCTCCAGCGCATAATTATGTGACGTAGTTCGGCTCAGTGGTGGCCCAATCAATAAATCATCATTCAATGACTTCCATTGCTTCCCTACAGGAGGCATCAAACACTACTCGGACCTTGGTAGTATCCTTGTCTTCCCGGACTACTGCGTGGTGGTAAGTAAATAGCTGTTTCAAATTTATCCTTCTCTGTAACTTTTACCATATGATTTAAGTTTAAATACCCTTATAACTTGTGTGTAATCCTTTAACTTAATGTTCTTTTGCAATTTTAATTCTAAATTTCTCAATCTTTTTCAGCTATTTTCCTGAACTCACCACGCATGCAGTCCGGATTGGCCATGAAACGGCAGTCTTACGATGAACCGACCGTCTCCATCCTGTTTCGTAGTATCCTCAAATAATTTCACATTTAATTTCATCATCTGTGAGCATTTTTTGTTACAGGTGGTTCAGCTTCGAGTTCCCAAACCTCTTCAGTATATTGTCCACTTCCAGATACGAATGCATCACAGTTATGTGAGAATGGATATTTGACGTGCTATCTACCTCACAGACCCCAGATATTATCCAACCGAAAGCAGTATCCTGCGCCAAGAGAGATCCTGAGGTTTCTTTTAATGCCTTCCTGAATAATTTGATCAGATATCTCCGCACCTAATAAGATGTCAATCTTATTAGGCGTATGATACTCAGGGTCAGCCAGATCATCCAGAGTCAGGTTTTCCCATCTTACCCTAGTTGTCTTCGCAACTGGGAGAAGAGACGTAACCGACTTCAGGACATGTGCATTAACCTTAACTTGAAACCTAGGATCAACTCTCGACCTTAAATTAATTTTCACTGTGGACTTGGAAGTCACACTTTTATCTCCACCTACACCAACTACGGTATTTTTGGCCGCACGCCTTTTTAAACCTAATTGCTGCACCATAGCCTCGGTAATAAAAGAACCTTGCGACCCCTGATCTAATAAGGCCCTAACTGGGAAATAAGTACCGTCTCTCGACTCAGCTTGCACCACAGCTGTAGTTAATAAAACCATTTTAGAACAGTTCCCTGTCGAAAAACAAGACACAAGTGGCTTATCTAAACTTTCTGCTTGCACAGCTAACTTATTACTGCTTGCAGCAGTATCCTCCTCAGTTGACCTTCGACTGGTCGACGAGGTTGTTTGATGAATCGTCTCAACTTCAGCACTACCAGAACCAGAACCACCACTGGGATGTAATAAAGAATGATGTCGACGTTTACACACTTGGCATCGGACAATATTTTACACATTTTAGCGGAATGGTTGCTATTTAAACAAATAAAACATAAGTTTTTATCTAACACGAACTCACGTCGTTTCTCATTACTTTTTTCCGAATTTTTGCACGCAGTTATTTTATGATCCGCACTGCAATACGCACACGATATAATCGGTTTATTTTTAACAACATGAAAAGATTTAGTAAATTTTTCTCACTGTAATGTACCTTAGAATCGATATTTTCTAGACCTCTAAAACGCCCTATTAAAAATTGGAAAATTGTTGAAACGTGGGTAATTCGTCACTTGGATCTGAAGATACCCTTAACTCATGCCTTTCGCGTATCTTTATCTAATTTAGCGCTTATAATGTGGATAATCAGGATATCCCAAGATGAAACATCCACAAATATTTTTATTGAGTCTAAACAATCTGAAGTTGTACTAATTAAGTTTTAATTTCAGATGCTGATTCAAACGACAAACCTTTTGACTTAGTAGACGCTTCAAGATGCCGTTCACAAAACCTTTTATTATTATACATACTATCTAATTTCTTCCACGCAACTTGATAACTATCCGACGTCACCTTAATGTTGCGTAATAGTTGCTCGGCTTCCCCGGTTAAATGTCCCCTTAAATAATAAAATCTTTGGGCATCATCCAGTGACTTGTTTTCATGCACAAGCCCTAAAACAAATCTCTGAATGTCTGCCACTCTGTGTACTTACCGGAAAAGGTAGGTATTTTTATTTCAGGCAACTTGAAACGTCTTTCTGAACTCTCACATTGACTATTTGAACTTGTCTTTACTTCTGACTCAAGTGTTTTTAATTTATACAACATTTCTTTTAACTCAGTCTTGAATTGAACATAATTCTTCTACATCATCATACACACTATTTTTGTGATAATCCGAACTATACAAATCAGTTCGCTTAACCTCACTAATAATTTTAGTATGAGTGTCTGTAAACAAAGTCCACTGTTGTTCCAAGTTATCTAGCCTTGTTTCAATATAAGCAACCGTCAAACGATCCTTAGGAGACTTTTTAAATTAGTCTTAACTTTTAGCATTTTAGCTTTATGTCTTCCTGCAGGTCATTAAACGACTCCATTTTAAATTTTTAATTTGACAATTTAATCACTTATAATTTTATCAATATAGAACAGAACAGTAATTTATTCTAATTGACAAAGTTAAACTCTAAACAACTGAATTATTTTTCTAAGTCAATATTTTTACGATCCTATTTTTCTAAGTCCAAGAAACAGATGAGCAAAATTTTACAAGTCTTTTAACTTTAAATTTAACTAAAATCGGGCGTGGATTCGCCGTCTCAACCAATATTTACTTAAAACTATTACAAGTCCTAAATTATTGAAATTATTCTAAGTTACTTCACTATCTTAAATTTTCTAAGTTCCACTAATCTTTAAAATAAGGTTTAATTTTCTGGTTAATTTTATTATAATATTTAAAATGTACTCACAATTTATCACCGCACACACTC
>JAGSMP010003383.1:0-11012 GCA_029286625.1 Parnassius orleans | reverse complement strand
AATAATTTTAGTATGAGTGTCTGTAAACAAAGTCCACTGTTGTTCCAAGTTATCTAGCCTTGTTTCAATATAAGCAACCGTCAAACGATCCTTAGGAGACTTTTTAAATTAGTCTTAACTTTTAGCATTTTAGCTTTATGTCTTCCTGCAGGTCATTAAACGACTCCATTTTAAATTTTTAATTTGACAATTTAATCACTTATAATTTTATCAATATAGAACAGAACAGTAATTTATTCTAATTGACAAAGTTAAACTCTAAACAACTGAATTATTTTTCTAAGTCAATATTTTTACGATCCTATTTTTCTAAGTCCAAGAAACAGATGAGCAAAATTTTACAAGTCTTTTAACTTTAAATTTAACTAAAATCGGGCGTGGATTCGCCGTCTCAACCAATATTTACTTAAAACTATTACAAGTCCTAAATTATTGAAATTATTCTAAGTTACTTCACTATCTTAAATTTTCTAAGTTCCACTAATCTTTAAAATAAGGTTTAATTTTCTGGTTAATTTTATTATAATATTTAAAATGTACTCACAATTTATCACCGCACACACTCACTCACTTGTCTTCTTTAATCTGTAATCTAGAAAGACAAACCTGGCATATTCAAAGTTGGCACAGCAATGTTGCTGATTTTGTTATTTCTGCTTTGAAATTTTTCTTCTAAATGTGAGTGACACACGGCGATACTTGAATATGTGCATATTTTCGAGACCTAGTAGATCACCGCCAATTGCATAAAGCCATACCCTAAGTCGTTCACTTTTGTTTTCTGGGTTTGGAAATCCGTTAAGAACATGATGCATGCATAAAATATTTAGAAGATACATTTAAAATAAGACATATATTATGCCTAAGACAAATCTTCTGAAAGCCCTTGATGCAAGTTGTTTACTGTTTAGAGACGAGATTACATACCTGCTGTCCTTACATCCGGGGACACAGCAACGCTTATCTGACATATTTTTATAGTTATTCTATCTAGCAATGGAGACAAGATATCACAAAAACCAAATCGTTGAAAATGGTTTACGTGATCATTTGCCGGAAGAATAATAAATAGCTCAATTCAATGTAAATAATACAACACAAAACCACATAAACTATTATATATAATAAAATATTAGTAACTAACTAATTATCATTAAATATTAGAATATCGAGAAACAAAACAAATAGCGGGAAGCGTGAATAAATTCACAATGGCAGTTTGTTGTGCTGCAGATTGAGCTTAAAAAATTCCGAAAGTATCTAATTACGGGATATTTAATTAATAATTTTAGGAAGCATGTGTAATCGGTATTTATTTATAAGCACATGTTCAAAATGTTTATCACAGAATTTTATTAACTTTGAAGAAAAGAAAATATCTTAATTGAGGCATATAGAATCAAAGGTAGCTAAGTGCCTCTATGTCACATTTTCAGGAACCGAAAAACGTTTTCTAATTTATTAGTCAGGGGTTTTCATACTCTCACAGTTTTGATTTTAGAGTATGTGATTTTAATATTGGTTTTGGCTACCTTTATTTGGGAGTACTAAATAATAAGCCGAAAAAAAATAAAAAATCAAACGACTTAGCTATCTTTGATACCAACAGCTACACTTAGCTGTGTTTGATTACTCAAGTGAACCTAGCTGTCTTTGATAATGACTGGCATATTGACATTACAATGTTAGTGATGTTCCCTACAGATGTCGATAGCATGGACCAGTAATTAAAACATGTTTTCATGTAGATATTTAAAATTTTCATAAAACTTCAAATAATAATCAAAATCGTTATGAAACAAAAACACGTTTTCTCTTTTTAATCAGACTTTTCTTTTCCTTTACGAACAATATTCTATTCCTATGAACTTAAAATTTTTCCTATTACTAAATTATTCTTATTACTTTTAATCAGCTGTTTCTTCTTTTTCAACAAAAACAAAAGTTAAATTCTTAAATCAATAATCAACAAGTTAACAAAAAAACAACACTTTTTCTCGTTTTAATCAGACTTTTCTTTACTCTCAGAAACAATATTCTATTCTTATGATAGTTCATAAATTAAACCTTTAAACCTTTTCTTATTACTAAATCAGCTGTTTCTTCTTTTTGAACACAAACAAAATTTAAATTCTTAATCCACAGTATCATCCTACATTCACAATAGTTTTCATTATCATCTTCCCTCTTTCTGAATCCCTCTTGAATAACTGGCGATCTTATAATATTTATAAAACTGACATTCTGCATTGGTTTCCCATTCAGCGCAAAATGCTTTTAATAATGCATCGACGTCAGTTATTTTTGCACGATTCATGGGTGCTCCTAGTGGCACTGTGGATGGGATTATCATATTGGTTTTCATTCCAGTTTTGCAAGATTTACTGCTTTACCTATATCTGAATTAAAATGCAGTTCTCACGAATAAGCACATTTCCAACAGTTTTGGATCTCTTTAAAATGAATCTTTTGCATTCACTTATTAAAAGGCCATCTCCAGTCGGTTTTAGGACATCTTTTGGCACTTCTGAGTCGAACATTTGAATGTCACGCATTTTTGTAATGGTTGCATTTGTTGCAATGATGTCTATGTAATCTTCAGGTCGAATGATTACTTCTTGTTTTTTAAGGACTTTTTCAATGTTTCCGAAAACTCTGTCTGGTGGCATGAAAGAATGCCCAGTAATGGGGAAAACGACTTCAATTTTTTTCAGAGACGTGTTGTCGAGAAGCCATCTTGACAGCATACATAGCAATATGCTATTCTTGTTCTGCCCGCCACATCCATCAGCTACAAGACGAACAGTGTTAATCCCTTCAAAATTAGTTTTATTTAAACGGTCGTACTGCAGAGGCTATCTGGTTAGATGTTTTGGAAATTCGTTCTCTGTCCACAAATATGCATAAGTTGTGTCTTTATTCAGGTGATCTTTAGAAGAACCCTGAACAATCGTAAAATTGTAGAGATATATTTGGCGACTGTAGTACACTTTGGTCAGGTACTTTGGGTGGGGATTATTTTTTGACAGTCGAATGAGAAAGTGATCATATCGTCTGATTTCCCGAAGCAATTTAAAGAATGCTTTTGCCCTGAGCCTGTGGACTCTTTTTTCGATCATGAGGTCTTTCTTTTTCTTGGTCGTTTTCCATTTTAATTCCCATCCAATTCAATGCATTTCGAGCAAACGTCTGTTCTCGGATTACCGAATCCTAAATTGAAATCTTGGTTGAATATTGCACGAAAATAAGACTTCTTTACAACAGACTGAGGATTTTCGGTTCTGAACATCTTATAAAGTTTGTTTATACTCAAATGCTTTGTGCAGATATTTTCGTTCTCGTGTTGCAGATCGACAGTAATGTGATTCTATGCATTTAACAATAATAAACTGCCTAACTATATCTTTTGATCCTTATACTTGTTTATTTTATGATTTCCTCCCTGTTTTCTTTAGCAATCTGTCCTGTATAGTAAAACACCTTCATAACAAATTCCACTCTATACTTTTTATTTGCAAGGAACTCAAAAAAAATGTTTGGCAGACAATCACAAATTTATTCTGACTGTTTAAAATCCTGTACTGGATATTAAAATCTCTTCTAAGCCTTTTATTTTGGTTAGGACGCCTTCTTTTAATTTGTTTTATTTGACAGCACTTAAGAAGAAAAGCATCTTGACAGCTTTTTTCTTGAGGCATAAAATGATTGGTGAAATTTTAGAAGTTCATTCATTGTCAGGGTTGCATTTTAGCGTTGGGTTTTATGTGACAGTTCACTCTTTGAGGTAAAGCAGTTGAGGATATCTGTGAAAAAAAACATTTGGTTAGGTACTAGGAACCTGTAAAGACTTAACTCCTGACGAAAAAGGGTGTTATTAAACATACTACTAGTTTGTAGCTATTATTTTACTTAGTAGGTACAGCACTGGTACTTGTAGTAGGTTTGCATACATAGTAAAAATTATAATAACACATTATTGGGAGATAAAATAAAATAAAACAATAATAAATATTTTAACACTCAAACTTCTCTATCTTAGCACAATTTTAGTTACAGTTAGATCCTCCATGTCCATCCTCAATGTACCTTAACGAAAATACATACTGTATTAGCGTTAAAGTACATAAATACGATGAAAAATAAATATTGCGAAAATGAATTTAATTCGATTGCAATTATTATCTTTATCTATACATTGTGCAGAGTGTAAAGCAAGGCACATCACTAACCTTTCTCTCTTAGCAATATTTGCCTTCCAGTTTTCTTGGTTTCGTGTGCGTTTTCGACCTCTGCCAGTACTTGCCGGTTCTACAGTGACCTCCATAATAGTCGTTTCACAATAAATTTTGCACGAAACTCACTAAAACACTAAAAATACAATAAAATATTAGGTGTGGCTAACGCGGTTGTATAGAAATCGCCATTTTGTTTTCGAGAATTCAAGCGTTGTGATTGGTTGTTTTATCACCTAGCTGTCTTTGATTGCGACCTAAGGTGACTTAGCTGTATTTGATCCCAAATCAATTTTGAACGAAATTTAAACTTTAGCTTTGTTGTTTCTTACAATAATAAAATAAAGTTACAACCAAGAATTCACTAGATGGCTCCATACTTAGTTATTTTTTGAAAGTTTGTCGCTTAGCTGCCTTTGATTCTATATGCCTCAATTCCTGTTACGCTTACTTTCTACTAAATAGAATATTTTCTTTATAAAAATTTGTTTAATTTACATACTGGTAGTAGCGACATCTAGTACCTGATCAAAGAATTATTCGCTCCAAATTGAGAAGAACGTCATCTATTATTTTTAGTTGGAATAATATGATTGTAAAATACGACTAAAATGAAAAGTAGTAAATAGATATGGTTTCAAATAGCTTACTAAGTGCATCTTAATTTTGCATAAGAGCATATCACAGGTTTCCAAGTTTAATGTTCTAAGATTGTAGAGCCTGGCCTCATGCGAAATCTGTCAACCGAGGAGTACTAGCGCCGTCTGGTGTCGTTTGCCACAATATAGTGAGAATGTGTGCGTGCATAACAACATGCCCTCTACATATACACTACTGTTCATGGTAATTCATTACACTTTATGTACTAGGATTAATTATCAACAACTAACAGTGAATTAAACATTTGAAACATTTTTAAATAACTGCATGGTAACAAAATGCTTCAAATGTTTACTTTAACAGTCGGTTGTTGATAACTAATCTAATACATAAAGTGTGATTCTAATTGTAAATAGGAATTAACTACGATATTTTTTAACATGAATGGAATTAAACACAAATAATTAGTACATTATTCTATATTTTTGAATTTAAGGAGATAGATAAAGATTTAACCTAGTTTTGACAATACAACACATAAAACTAAAATTTTTATTCTAATGTTTATATCATTAATAGATTAATAACACAGCTGTCTATACAAAAATAGTAAACTTTATTATTTTAATAAATGAATCATAACAAACTTTAACATTACAAAATATTAAGCTAATACCATAACGGCAAACTTAAAGGGCTATGAGGCAATCCAAGCTGTAACCACGCGCTTGAAGTGGGTTTGCAACTGCAGTTATTAGGAAGATCAGTCCATCTGCTGATTTATTTCCCTCTGTCGCCTCTTACGATGACACCCACGGGATGATAATATGGGGTAGTGGATATTCTTAGACCGCCACTATACGGTAATCTAATATTTTTTTACAATAAATGATTCATACACAGCTTTGATATAACAAAATATTAAACTAATGTCTAACAATAAATTTTTAAAAGACAATATGAAAATAACATTTTTTACAATAAATGATTCATAAACACTTTGTTAATACAAAATAAGAAATATTTTTATAATAACCCTCCCCCCTCTATTATATAAAATGGCCGTCTATAAAATATAACTATATTAAAAAAAATATACGTGATCAGATAATCAATATATTCATCTTTCTAAAGGTTCTAAGGGCTAGATATAGTATTACTTATTAATACCATTATTAACATACACTGCCGTCAGTCATCCCTAAATGCAGTACTCCGTGCAAAGTGACTGACATGGCAGCATAAAGGTAATTAATACCTTCCCACTTGGAAAAGGCTTACAATATTTATATTAAAATACCCGATACAAGGACTTCGCTCACTCACATTTAAAAATGTGGGGGCACTGCAACTCCACACAGGCCAACGCCGTGTGCAGTGAGCGCCAACCAACCAACGCGTTCCGCCCGATGAGGAACTAGAAGTTGGGACTGGGCCAGTCCAGCAAAATAAGTGGCGAAAAAAATAAAGGGCTAGGCCTTGGTACTCATAACAGCTTTGACAATAGGAAATATGAAATAATATTTGTATAATTAAATAAATGATTAATCTTAACACAGCTTCAATCGCCTCATAGAAGAGATATTTACCATAGTTTGTAACTTGGCAAGTGGGTTGCCAACCGCAGCTTCTAATTTTAGTCGTTATTAGGAAGACATTGCTGTCCATCTTCTGATTTGTTTCCTTCTGTCGCCTCTTAAGACACCTACGGATGATATGGGGTGGTGGAAATTCTTGCATACATGCATGCAAACAATTCATATAACACAGCATTCACAATACAAAGTATGAAACTAATATTTTAACAATATTAGTTTCATACTTTGTATTGACAAACATTAGTACAATTCTTAACAGCTTAGACAATACAAATTTTGAAACCAATATTTTTATAATAAGTTATTCTTAACAGCTTTCACAATACAAAATACAAAAATAATATTTTTACAATAAATTATTCTAAACAGCTCTTACAAAACAAAGCATAAAACACAGTTTTGACAATACAAAATATGAAACATATTTTACAATAAATTATTCTAAACAGGTATAACAAAACCTTCGCTGCAAATGTCATCTTTTTGTGATCTTCTCAAATGCTACTTGATTACTCATTTTTCTGTATTTGATAGACAGGTCCTAAAATCTTTTATAGTTTTCTAGACTTCTCTAATTGAAATTTAAGTCTTCTCGCGTGCTTTTATAACAACTTATTATTTTTCAGAGTAGTATCCGATTTCGTCTGTTTATCTGAAAATGTTTAATTTATACATTAGCTTTTCAAATTGAAATTTAAAATGTAGAAATTTACAATAAATGCTGTAAAATGATTATATTTTAGTATATGATATTCTTATACTAGACTATATTTGCTTCCCTACTAAGCAAATTGGTAGAAAATATTGTTTGTTACTAAAATATAGGAATTAAATATTTAAATCAGAAAACCTTATACAAAAAAATTAGAGGCCTACATGTGCTAAAACAGCTAGATTAGTTAATTTTAGTCATTTCCGTAGCAATGTCATATGGAATCTTGCTATGGAGTAATCGACTGACATTGAAACTATCTTTGTTTTGCAGAGGGGCCATAAGAGCGATATATAACTTAGGTCGAAGAAATTCCTTATAGGAAATTTAAAGAAATAAGTATATTAACTGGCCTCTCAGTATATATTACAAAAATTTTATGTATGTACAAGAACAAACATAGTTTTATTAAAAATAGCGACGTACATTCTGTAAATACTAGAAACAAGCACAAGTTAGTTATACCAGTTACTCGACTCTAAAGAGCAGGAATTCCTTAATGGGGCAATGCATACCTAACCTAACCTAAGCCCCACAAAATATGCAGGCCTTATCTATCAAAAGTTTAAAATTTTACTAAGCAAAATTATTTAACAAAATTTATTATGCTACTAAAGAGTACATGATTGATAACCCCTGGCAATGGGGTGATCACTACCATGCTGTTTCTTTTCTGTTTTCTGTTTTCATACTAATTGTATACTATAATCAAAAAAGTCCCACTGGGTTTCTTGCTGGTTCCCCAGGAGAAACGTTTTTCGGAACCAGTAGTAATAGTAAAATTACTTTCAATAAGAATTACTTGTAATTCCTTTGTCTATGTTGAGCAGCTGGTCATGTGGATGCAGATTGGGCTGTGAATATGAAAAATTAAAATATTAATTTAATCACAGAATATAGTGACAGATGAAGATTGTTTCATCACTTTAATTCCTGAATCTTATCCAACCCACCTGTCAAATGTGGCAATTGTTATAAATATCATCCTATGAGGCAATCTAAGGGAAGCCTATATTCAGCAGTGGTTTTAGACATAGATATTTATTCCAACACTTAAATCTACACATGACACATTACAATTAAAGAAAAAAATACTACACTGGATCGAGATGGCAGTAAGTTAGAAAAGGGGATGGTAATACACTTAAATAGCTACGTAAAACAGTAGTTAGTACCATACTGCCCTTTCATACGGTTTTGAATTTTTATTATTTCATTGCACAGTAAAGGATGTTATTGTTTTAAAAGTAGCATTTTCATATTTTTTTTAGAACATGATGAGCAGTATGCATTAAATAGTGGAGAAAAAAACAAAAATGTACTAACTAACATATTCTATTTATAAAACTTTATCAGTGAGATCAAAAATCACATATTGGTTCTTATTATTTGCCATAACAATTCTTAAAAATAGAAAACTTCTCTAAAAATATACTTCTTAGCAAAACTTAAAAACTTAATTATAGAGATCAAAAATTATAATGTTTATAATTATAGTGTTATTTGGCACAAAATTATTCTCATTAACTTACAAACAACATGAAAAGCTCTTTAACATAAAATTGTTTCAAAAGGACTTCTAAAAACAACAAAAACTGTCATTAAAAAGCACCTTAATGAAAAATACTACTTAAACATAATTAAGAATCACTGACAAGTACAACTTTTAGAATCAGTGTAAGCTGAGATTATACCAACTTATGCTGTTTCAAAACTAGCCTACATTTTATCACATTCACGATCATATCTATTATTATTTCATTACAGTGTTAAATTTTCTTTGCTTTATTCCTCGATTGCTAAATTTTCAACATTATTATTAACACAAAATTTTCCCACAAAGTCTGCATTTAGCAGATTTACAGATACTGATTTTAAATTATCTTTTCCTTTTTGCCAGTAATGGCTCTTTCAGAAAGTCTGGTTAAAGTATTTCTTTTAATTTGAGTAACTTTTTGAAGTTGGTTGAAAAAGAAATATCTGACATACTGCTCTCTCGGTTACCACGGCAGTATAGGCTAATAATATGTAAATAAGTAATAAATGATATATCTAATAATTATCTATCTGATAACCATCAGGTTTTTAAAGGCGAAAAGGGGCAAATGAGCATACAGTTTACCTAATGGTAGTATAGTAGTTAGTAAAGTAGTTATCAAGTTTATAAATCTCGTAAACATTTTGTACACTTATTATATTGTATAACATATAATATGATTTAAGTGGCCACCCAAGTACTCAATTCCAAATTACCACCCTATAGAGATTATAAAATAAACAGTTAAAACAAATTTAATTACCTCTTTCACCACTCAACTTCTTTTCTACAGGTTGAGGCTGATTTGTATGATGTGGTATGATTAGGAGCATATATTCTTGGGACACCATAGTTGTGTTCTGTTTCAAGGAAATTTATGTTTTCCAAATACTCCTGAAAAATAATGCAATGAAATCTATAGAAAACACAAAGATTATTTATAACACCACAACTATTTAATTATAAATATGCTTGACATTGAGTGGTAGGGTGACAAATTATTGATGAGTAGGGTGGATGCCCTAATACCAGCCACGCCCCTAATTCCAGCCTTTTCGACTTTTTACTTTGTAAATAAGATTTCTAGTAGTCTTAACTACAAATATTGTCGTTTAAAAAATTCTTTGTAACTAGAGGAAAGTATATTTCAAATATTACCACACAGATATAAATCTAAGTGTTAAATTAAAAATCAAAACATGCACGCAACGGAAAACGCTCATTTTCCTAATTGTTTGACAAGTTATGGTCCCGATAAAATTAAGCATATTTTACATTAGCTCATCTTTAGGCTTTTTGATTTATATAAATATAACTATAGACATAGTAATGCAGCTATTTTTTTTATATTTACAAGTTTTTTGTTTCCCTTTAGTAAATTAATGGGGCTGTAATTAGATATAGAAATGTATGGAGTGCATAATGTTAGCGTCAGGCTGATATTTGGTTTGACGTACCTAATAAAAATACCTAATTTCAGCCACGTAATATAAATCAGGGTTGTCATAAACTGGAATAAATACCATTAATTAGAACATAACTTATTTTAAAGTTAAAGAATTTGAACCAATTCGTCTATGTCTTAAAATGGTTTTAATTTTAAAGATTAGCAAAGTTGCCTTTTCCATCAGACATTTGTTATATGTTAAGAACACCTTATATATTTACTTATTTTTGAGAAAGACAAACAAGCAATAAATGTAATGAACTATAACTTAGTAATACTAATTTTATTATAACTTAAGAACATAAATGAAAACTTATAACAAGGAAAGTGATTCAGGAACATGCTTTGCAGCAGTCAATGGAGGAGGATGTTCAGTAGTGAACTTGTGAAGGGCTGAAATGATGAGGGAGATTTGAATACTTTAATGATAAAATTATAAAAAATCGATGTGCTACATAATTTTTTATCATAATTTGCTTAAATCAATTGTTTAGTGTTAAAAGAAAAATGCAACTGCTTAAAGCTAAAATACAGTAAGGTAAGGAGTAAAACATTAAAATAAAATAATTTTTGTCATCTGTCTTAATACATATTCCATGCTTGTGACACAGAGTAAAGAGCTTATGACATGCATGATTCAAAATTAAAAGTTGTTACGAATTTATTTCTGTGCCCATAAAACTTACCTACAATAGGTACCTATAAAAAACTCAAAAGGCATAACCCTATGCTATGCTGGCATTAGGTACATAAAGGCGACATTCAGTACAGGGTGGCTGGAATTTTTTTTTATCGTCGTTTTTAAAATTGTTCTTGAAATAATGATTGTAAATAAATGTTCATTACGTTTTGGAGAAATAACTTATCGATTAAAATAAATGTATAA
>JAGSMP010003382.1:0-11124 GCA_029286625.1 Parnassius orleans | reverse complement strand
GCAACTGCTTAAAGCTAAAATACAGTAAGGTAAGGAGTAAAACATTAAAATAAAATAATTTTTGTCATCTGTCTTAATACATATTCCATGCTTGTGACACAGAGTAAAGAGCTTATGACATGCATGATTCAAAATTAAAAGTTGTTACGAATTTATTTCTGTGCCCATAAAACTTACCTACAATAGGTACCTATAAAAACTCAAAAGGCATAACCCTATGCTATGCTGGCATTAGGTACATAAAGGCGACATTCAGTACAGGGTGGCTGGAATTTTTTTTTATCGTCGTTTTTAAAATTGTTCTTGAAATAATGATTGTAAATAAATGTTCATTACGTTTTGGAGAAATAACTTATCGATTAAAATAAATGTATAAAAATATTGAGTGCTAAATACATATTTGATTGAGAGAATTAAGCATGTGTGGCAAAATAATTTTATTATTGGTTCGATGTAACCTGCATAATATATTAAGTTTATTCAGCTGGCGTGTCGCAAATTTTACGCGAATAAATAAGCATAAACAGAAATATTTGAATACTAGCTTGGCCCGCGACTTCGTCCGCGTGGAATTAGTACATTTGTTATTTATTTGTACTTATAATCGTCGCAAAGATCTAAAAAGACACTAATCTAGATACAACATTGTGTTAGTTACTCAATCAGACAAACTAATGGACGAATAAATAGACAGGCTCACAAACGAACTAATGGACTGACCCGCGAACGAACGAAAATAAACAACAAAATGACCGCAATAACGTAATTCAAAATTTGCTCCCGAATTTCTCCAGCCAACACTTGGTTCCCATACAACAGATAAGAGATTGCCCTAAATAAGCAAGCTCTATCACCATTTATTTGTACTACCAGTACTACGCTATGAGGCACCATATTGCCATTAATATTTAAAATATTTCGAATAAGAAACTACAATCAAATGCCTATGTAAAATTAAGTAGGTACACTAACAAAATGAATGAAATTGGATATATTATATAAATTATGTCTCATCCTGCAAACGAATGAAAAATACAACTAAACTCAACCGAAGAAAGTTTTTGACTTTTAAGTAATAGGTGTGATCGGATCCAAATTTAAATTTAAATTTGGACCCGAATTTTAATTTTAATTTTTAATTTTAATTTTTAATTAAATTCTATCAAAAAATTCGCAGTAGCAGCCCGGTGTAAAGATTGTAGCAGTGTCTCATCCTTGTTGCTCAAAAAGCACGTAAAGCCATTGGTTCTGTGTCCGATCTCTCTATATTTTGTGTCGGATTACCATCCCATCGGACTATGAGAGTGTAAGGGAATAATGGGGGAGAAGGGAAAGTGCACCTGTGCTTGCTCTTTACCGAAAAGTTCGTACATAATATCTCAATGTCCTGCATAAATGGTTAAGCTCTGTTGACACAAGCCGCCATAACCGTAATTCGTTATGGCGGCTTATCTCAACGCTTGACATTATTGTTGGGTATGTTGGAAATAGTAAGAAAATTTAAAATGGAAAAGTATTCTGCACTCAAAATATTTAACACAAACACTCAAATACTGAAATACTTAAAATATAAATATTACGCATTTAAAAATGTAGGAAAATTATATTATTTAAAACCTTTTGATATAACCTACGGTGATAACAAAACCTTTTTTTAATTTAGCGCTAACACCATCTAGTTGCAAATTGCAATAATACTTATCTATACACAATGATAAATAAAACAACTGTACTGCTTTTGATAGCAATTTTTCACCTTTTAAGAGGTAAATGGGGGCAGATTCTTGTAGAATTTGAAAATATACATACATACATAAACTGCCTGTCATAAGATAGGCAGAGACACGGACTTCCATTTTACGATCTGGCATCTCACTTTTACATCCATATCTACATACACGTCGGTTAAGGTACTCTAATCTGGCCCATTTTAATATATCCTTAATTTGGTCGATAAACCTTCGTCTAGGGCGTCCGACTCTGCCGTTCACTTCTGCAGCAAAATTTGCTTTGTATTTTGTTCTTCTTTCTACATGACTTCATAATTATCATAATTTCGTTTGCCAGATTAAAAACTTTTTTTTCACGCAAACTTGTATCCTCGTCTTAACATATTTTTCCCACAGAAAATTTAAAATGTTCTGCTCTTCCCACCTCCCTATAAGGGGTTGTTTTGAAATCGCAAAATACGTATTCATTTATTTTATTTACACAGTACTTTCAGAAAGTATCGGGTCAATCGCCCGTAAAATAAAAAGTTCCTACAACTGTAACACACTATTTCATCCTCCTATGGGTCGATTTTCCCTAAATTTTTTCTTAGTGGTCCACGTCATAAAAGGTAGCTACTGCTCAAATTTAAAATTTCTACGTCAAGTAGTTTGGGCTGTACGTTTATAGATGAGTCAGTCACTCAGGAGGACTTGACACCTGTCGGTAAATGGCAGAACTACGACTAATTAAATTATATTGTATGTCCATTAAAAATGAAATTTCATAAACGCTATTCTTAAATGAAAAGAAGAGATATAAATTAATAACATGCATTTTATTTAAGGTTTATGTAAAGTGAATATATGCCAGGACAGCGCATCAAAGACAGTGCGATTGACCCTTCCCCGCTCGAAGAAAACCTCTCAGAAATATGAGAATGGAAATACTCAGGCTTTTTAATTGAACTCATTACTCTTTTTGCACTTATAACAGATATAAACTATTAAATAAAATCTCTATCTCAACACATTTACAGTAATTATATTATATTATGATTGTTCACATTGTTATATGATTATTTTGCCTATGAGCAATTATGAAAATACATCTGAAGAACAGGAACAACCCGCTTCTTAGCACAGCCTTATTCAGGTATAAAGGTAATAAAACTGAATTCACTGATCTACTAAAAACTATGACTCGCGTATAATAAAACCATACCGTGCTTTATAAATACATATAGTAATTAGTTGATTATTATACTGAAATAAAAACTATTGATATTGAGAAAATAACGGGTAGAAATTATATAAGAACAACTCAAAAATGAATAATGTAATTTTTCATTTTCATGACAATGTAAAATTTAAGACTTTTTGTGGCTGAAAAAGGGAAGATAATGCCTACTGCCCGGCTCCTATGATAGATAGCATGATGCTATATACTTATTGCAACGGTTCGACCCCTACAAAACACTATAGTGAAAGTCGCCTCCAAATTCGTTCACAGGTTTTTGCGTGATGCGTGTCCAGACAGACAGACAAACAACGTTTCCAAAAAAAATTGTTTTGGCATATCTATCTATAACTATAGTGTACCCCAAATTCAAACTTCAAAAAATATTCAATGTCCAGAAGTCGTCGTGTTAGATAGAGATAGATAGAAACGATCTTCGAGATTAGAGTGATAAATAGATTATTACCCTGCCGATGAGGTAGGGTAAAGTTTTTCGGGTGTATGTATGTGTATATGCATATCTGTTTCTTTGGCATGCTTTTAATAGAGGGCGCTGTTAGTTATGTTAGCTGTGGAAGTGACATATATTTATAACATTTTTAATTGTTCTCTTTTCAGTAAATGTTTTACTCGGTCGGGTTCTTTAAATTAGGCTTTTAACCATAAGGCTTGTTGATTAAGGTGATTAAAGAGCTAAGTAAGAATCCACCTAATGGTAAGTAGCTCTATCATCCCATGGATCACTGTCCCAGTCCCACCAGTTCAGTCAGTCAGATCAGTTGTCCCATGAACAACTGCCTCAAAAAAAGAAGGCTTGTCATCTAACTACAACAAAATGTTTTACAAACTGTACTTGTACTGGGGCCTCACTTATTATACAAATTCGTCAGCCGTAGTGGCTGCTAAATGGCGGTAGAATTAGATGATATGAGGTGTCTATCACCTTTGGTATGGTTTTCCAGGTAGCCTGTGTTAATAGGATAAATAAGATATCACAAGGGTAACCAACATCAGAATGTCGATATTCGGTACGAAATTGAAATGCGTAACGAGGCTAAAAAAACACAAGGTTAGTTAATGTTTGTCCTATAGAGTAAAGATAATAAAATATATGAATTTTGGTGATAAAGTGTTAGCTTTATAGGGAACTAGCTAGTACCCGGCGCGTTAAAAAAGAAACAAATGTGGTAATATCGTTTTAAATTTGGAAGGGTTATATTGTTTATTTAGGAAGGGTTAAGCGTCTCCCGCACACAAGCGGCTTGCGGTGGCGGCCACGGCGGCGGCCAGTTGTATTGGCTTGGAATGTAAGTGAGTCTGTAAACACGTGCGGCCATGTTGCGGCTGCGAGCGGCTGACCGCGGCCGCGTGCCCCGCCTCCTCCGTCACCGCGCGTGTGTTTGCGAGCGCACACCCTGGCGGTGGCCGCACGGTCACTTGCAAATTTTTACAACAGGCTGCGGGTACCGCGTGAAAAATGCCGCTAAATACAGAGATTTAAATAGAAACAGTGCAAAATTATCCAGTACTTTATGACACTTGACACCATGATTACACAAATATTAGTTATTTATTATTAGTTAAAAACAAAATATGCTATAATATTGCTAAATACAATAATAGTAATAAGACTACGTCACGGTTAGCCATGTTGATTGACGTTCGATCGTAGCACAGACTGAGACACCACAGCGAATGTAGCTTCAGGCCGCCACTGCGACCACGGTGGTGTGTTGTGGCTCGCGCAAAGAGTATAATAAGTATATACGGGAAAAGAGAGCCCTCTGAAGTCATTTTATTGCAGACAAAATTGAACTACTAGCGCCTCCTACAAATTGAATCCGAACTAATTCGCTATATATAGCTCACATATACCTACTATATTATAGTAGAATGTACTTTAAAATATTGTTTTTTATTTCGTATACTTATTGAAACAGTTTTATTGCCTACTTTTTTGTATACTGCTGTTGATTTTATTAAAAGTAGGTAAAACAGTTTCAATAAGTACACTGGTATTTATAGGATATTTGCAATGAACAAGAAAGATAATTATTTCATTTTTATTTCTATAATTCTTATGTTTATTATAATAGGCTTGTGCTGCAATTTTATTTCATCTTCACCATCAACATATGTCAATTTACCGGATAAAATACGATTAATGGATCTACACCAACTATGCAACATAATATTAATTGTTAAATCTGTGAAATAGTTTTCAATGTTTCCTTATGTTGACTGCAATCAAATGGATATTCAACCAGTAAATCTGCAATTGATGTTATCTGTTTTTAATGTTACGTTTAGGAACGTCTTTTTAAAAATGATTCTGTAATATTTTGTAGGTCATGGAAACAATTTGTAACGCTTCATTTGGATAACATAACCATTTTTTTATTATATTCTTTAACTTTTATAAAACTATTACTGCGTTTTGGTTGTTTGAGTCTGTTAGGTTCTGTCTACAATATTTACACGACTTTACAACTTTTTAAACACTGTCAAGACCCAACCACACACATAATTTCTTTGCCCAGCATCAGCTTGTAGTGTATAATTAGCTAACAAATTATCATTTAAAATAATTTTGTCTTCAGTGGAACATCAGAATCGACAGTATTTTTTGTTTTCATGAAGAAAAAATGAAGGCCCTGAAGACACTCATTCATATCCTTCGCAGTTAGAATTTTTGGATTGAGGATGATTATAATTGTTTAATAACAACGCTTTAAATGCCCCTTCAAATGAAATAGTGTTAGGGGCAATATTTCTGGCTCCATAACTTGGATGTTCCCAAAAGTTTTCTATTGGGTCCTGATTAAAATTACGTGTTAATATTGCATCATAACCGTATTTACCAAACAACACTTTACAAATTGCTTCCATACCATTGATAGTTTTAATAAAATTCGCGACAGATGGTACAGTCGTTTCCATTAAACGTACTTTATTTCCAGTAACCTTTTTGAATGAATCTAACAGTTTTAAAATTTCAGCTTTTTTTGCCACAGTTGGTGATGAGTGAGTGTTCTTATTGGCCTTTATAAATTTTACCATTGGTATGGTAAATGTACTACCATTACTGTCAAATAAATTGTCAAGTAGCAATGTTATTTCAATTAATTGCTTACATTCTACTGGCAAATCACCTCTTGCTGTCAAATGGTCAGTAACCACAGCCACACTGTGGCTGAAAACCTGTGTTGCAGATTTGACCCTCATCTTATTTTTTTCGGGGACAATATGTTCTTCCGTTATTTTATTTAATAATCGGAGCTCCCATATGATTTATCAGCTGTATATACCTGCTGGTAATATTCCCATTTAACAATTTTATTTTCATTATTTGATTTATAAGTCATATCTTTACTCAATAAATTATTTCTAATTCCTTTCATTAAATGAGGAACATCATACAATGGAATAATATCTTGACCATTAATAATAAACAAATCATCCACTCTTCTCAAGTCGCAAAACCTCGCTCTTGTGTCATTTACTAAATCGGTTATAGCACCAACATTTACAGAGCTTTGATCACAAACAGTATTAATTATTATTAGGCCAGATTTTTGGACTTCAGATATAACACATTTTATCAACGTTTTGAGCTCATTTTTTTGCAATCTATTTGTAAAATAATAGGCGACTGGCTGTTTAAAATTTTGTTTTAAGCCTTTTACCATAAAAACAAGAGCATGGTCGGCAAATTTTGTGACTTGAGAGGTGGCAAACCCTTCAAATGCATCTTTTTGTTTATTATAAAATACTTGGGGTGTCAAAGACATCTCATCAAATATAAGACTGCAAAGTCGATCAGAAGTGTCCTTTTCGAGTACAGTCTTTTTAATCTTTTCAAATAAAATGGGATTAATACCAGGCACAATTTAATTTGACTGAGCAACTGCTCATTGCCTTTGATGAGGGCAATGTAAAATATTTATACAATAATGAATAGGCTTTTGGACTTTTTTATACATTGACAATGCAAGGATTTTTCATCCATTGTAAACCGTCTACCTTTGGGTTTTTTTAGTGATTGCATCTGCATATGAACAAACAACTGCGGGTTTCTCATGTTTTAATAACTTCCTGGAATACTGTTTTGACAATTTTGTAGATTTGCTAGTCTTGCCTTAAAGGATCGCTCTCTCTTTAAACGGCTTATTTCCGACCGCAGGTGTCTGATTTTTGTCGAAAACGGTTTCATTTGGACATAATTGTATGTCAATGTCCTCATAGAACCTGAAAATTTTAAATTTTTATTAGATATTTCATTAATTATAACAGATATTAACGATTGGTAATAAAGAATCAAAACAATTAAGATGATTTTATTACCATTTTGTAATTTAAAAATTATGGAATGTAAATTATGTTTTTCATTGAGTATCACCTATATTTTCAAACTTTTGAATATTTTTTATATGTCTATAATACCTTGTATGTTTTAGTGACTAAGAAATAATAATGTTGTATACCTGTTTCAAATGTTTTTCTTGTAGATCTGCTAGCCACACTATAATTATGTTCCATTATTACAGCAGGCTAATACTATGAACTGTGCCTGAAACAAATACATGCAGAATTTGTATTACTAAAAATAATAGAACATCCCTGGGGTATTTTCAAAAGTGAAATAAAATTATAAATATAAATAGATAAAGCAAATCTTAAGTGTTTATTCTATTATTTTGTATACAACAAAATGATAACATTCATAAAACACTTTAAACTTATTACAATAATATATATACATATATTATATGTATATATAATTGCTAGAGCTAAAATTTTGATTTTCATTGGGTTAGTAGACTTAAGCCATAGATTACAGGAAAACTACAGGTAGTAGGTGGCCTATCAAATAATTTTAAACATAAATTATAGATGTGATGTAATCCACTTAAAATTTATTTGTAATAAATTCCTGGTTTTATAAGCAACATATTATAGTAATAATTTAATTATAGATATTTTACCTGTACTGGTAGGAAGGTAGAAGTAGGCACAATTCACTATTGGCTGCTAAAGTTGGTTCTTGTCCCAACATTAAAGCAGTAGATTGTCCTGAAATAAAAAGTAGCTTTAAATTAACCCCAACTTATTCAATTATTCTTATGATATACATTATTACCCATGTTACGTATACAATCCATGTAACAAGTTTAAAACTTTATATTTTATATGTACAACTCAAATTTATTTAGTCCAACAAAGGAATTATGTCGAAAATTATGAAACTAGGATACAGAGATGACAAAAATTGCAAATTAAAATTATTTCTGATAATTATTCTTAAACAGATTTCTTTAATTTACCTGTATTTGCAGGAGGTAAGGTAGAAGTATGACCCAATGCACTGTTGGCTACAATTAAAGGTGATTCTTGCTCCAACATGAAACTGGCAAATGGTCCTGAAATTAAGATAAAGTTCATATTAACCTCCAAAACAGAAATTTGATAATATAATAGGTTGGGAAAGTTTCTTCACATTTTATATACAAATTCAAGACATTTTGTTTCAAAGTTTAATTACATTTAATTATAATATATACTAGCGCGGGCGAAGTCGCGGGAACGCGACTTCGCGCCCATATTAAGGTTTTGAGGGTTTTGGGCGGAACCTAATACTTTTTCTGAAAGAAAAGGTAGTCTAAGTTACTCCTTATAACATCATCTATCTGTCAGTGAAAGTCCCATCAAAATCAGTCCAGCCGTTTCGGAGATTAATCGGAACAAACAGACAGACAGACAAACATTTTGAAAGACCACTTTTCTGTTGATCAATTCAGCCGTTTTTCTCAATTTCATGCTTGAGTCTCATAAGTTGTTGGCAGTAGATATCCGAATCGATGGTTTTACTCGGCGGTAAGAGCTCATAATAAACAAGATGATGCCAAGACGATAATGCCCTCCATCCCACCATACACACAGCATCACCTTACTGCGTGTTAATCCGATGAATGATGAATAAAGTGGCGGAAAGTGTTTTTACTTTTATTTTCTTAATGTCCTATATGTATTGAATGATATTAAAACCAGCCAGATACAAACAGTACAACCAACAAGATTTTCTTCAATTATATACAAACAAAATACAAAGAAATTTTTCCTGACCTATTACATTACTATACATTCAACATAAACCTAATCTAGATTTTAAACTTATTTATATAAATAATATATATTATTTAACTTGTTTAGAACTTAATTATAAATTAGACAACTCAAAGATCAGATCAACTAGGAATAATATTTAATGTTTATATGTTTAATACCTCTAGTGGGTATAAAACAAAGATAATTTTCAGTTTTCAGTTTGCCACTAGACTGCAGAAGTGAAAACATTGGTAATGTTATGTTTGATAATCTGTGATAGATATTTACATACCTGTATTTGATGCATGTGAAGTTGAAGGTTGGCAGCAATCAATATCAGATACTCTGGCAGGTTTTCTGAAATTATTAATAAGAAAAGTAAACATCAACATAGTTAGCAGCAGCAGTTGTCTAAATATGAAGTAAATTGATATGTAAAGTAACTAAAGTGTGGAATTAAACATAAACATAGAAAATTTTCGGCTTAGTTTGGGGTTCCTAATACTCAATCATTCATTCATTTATTGTTAAATTTCAATTTAATTTGCTTGTTATTGGCACACTTCTCAATAACTGTAAAAGAGTATTAGACATGTGATATTATTTAATCAAATTTAAATTATGTTTCCTTTTCGTACTCTTTTCATTTAATCTATTATATTGTCATATTATATATCATTTTCACTATCTTTATTTATATGTATTTTGTATTTTCATAATTTTTTTTTGTACGCCCCCCTCTATTTTAACTATTATCTGCCAGTTCTCTATGTTGTCTAGAAGAGATAACTTTCAGAGTGATGAGACCGCCTGTTGTACATTTTAAACTTTAGGTTTAACTACTCGTCATACTGTATTTTGGTGTACAATAAAGAGTAAATAAATAAAAAAATATTATGAAAGGCTTATTTAAATAGTTGAGGGCAGTAAAGTAGATAAAGTAAATCACTCAGACTTTCAATTCCGACCAGTCCATTGTGTCTCGGTCAAATAGGACCATATAACACTCAAGTTATCAAAAATGACTTTCACATAGTCAATCAATTGTTTTACTTATTTTAGACTTGATGAGTCCAGCATTTTTTAGCTAAACAATGTTATGAGAAAAACACCAAACAAACTTAGGGCCTCATTTAATTTAATTTGCAATTGTGTTCCAATTTGTGATACACTAGTAATTCTATAGGGCAAGAATATTTATATGACACTATTTCATGTACTAGGCTGTTATTGGATGTTTCTTAACATTAATTCACAAATAATAATGTTACTGTCCCAGCCTTGTACATCCTACAAGGCTGGGCCTAAAGTTTACCAACAATCATAGCAATCAATAATTACTTCAATAAAGAATGTACAACATGTACCTATACATACCATGCAAAAAAAGTGATGGAATTGCATTTGCATTTAACCGTTATTCGAACTCGGTCTTCAGGCGTAAAATGTATGTCACAAATCAACTTCTTCTGGTAATACTTGTAATCCGAAGCTGATTCTAGTTTTCCACCAACAAGAGTGACCCAAGCCTTAAAACGCTCAGGGAACTTATGAGCATTTGGAAAACGATGCATTGGGGTACCTGAAATTAAATAAAAAAGGTGTATAAATTACTTTTTCATTATTATTCACGAATAATTACTTTTACAACTTTACCAACATAGCTCAACAGATTAGTAAACTGAAGTGGCAATGGCCAGCCATATTATAACTCTAAGAACTGACAAACGATAGGAAGAAAGGTTCTCAGTGGCAAACTCATACCAGTGTGTGCATCCCCACTAAATTGGTGGCGACCGAGTAATACATGCAAGAAGTCAATGGATGCAGGTGGGTCAGGACTGTGCTTTGTGGCATTCCTTGTAGGAGGCTTACGTTCAGCAGTGGACTTGTGAAGGCCTGTAATGATGATGATGATGATGAATAACTTTTAATTACAATCAATAACTAATTTTATCTGTTGGAAAAGGTGGCAGTGACCCTCATAAATTAAGATCACCATGCCTAAAATTATCTGAAGCTGTTATCTCCAATTCTCCTGATTGCTTGAATTTTATAATTAGATGGTAG
>JAGSMP010003381.1:0-19179 GCA_029286625.1 Parnassius orleans | reverse complement strand
TGATGGAATTGCATTTGCATTTAACCGTTATTCGAACTCGGTCTTCAGGCGTAAAATGTATGTCACAAATCAACTTCTTCTGGTAATACTTGTAATCCGAAGCTGATTCTAGTTTTCCACCAACAAGAGTGACCCAAGCCTTAAAACGCTCAGGGAACTTATGAGCATTTGGAAAGCGATGCATTGGGGTACCTGAAATTAAATAAAAAGTGTATAAATTACTTTTTCATTATTATTCACGAATAATTACTTTTACAACTTTACCAACATAGCTCAACAGATTAGTAAACTGAAGTGGCAATGGCCAGCCATATTATAACTCTAAGAACTGACAAACGATAGGAAGAAAGGTTCTCAGTGGCAAACTCATACCAGTGTGTGCATCCCCACTAAATTGGTGGCGACCGAGTAATACATGCAAGAAGTCAATGGATGCAGGTGGGTCAGGACTGTGCTTTGTGGCATTCCTTGTAGGAGGCTTACGTTCAGCAGTGGACTTGTGAAGGCCTGTAATGATGATGATGATGATGAATAACTTTTAATTACAATCAATAACTAATTTTATCTGTTGGAAAAGGTGGCAGTGACCCTCATAAATTAAGATCACCATGCCTAAAATTATCTGAAGCTGTTATCTCCAATTCTCCTGATTGCTTGAATTTTATAATTAGATGGTAGAAAATGAAGATGGCTTTATATTAAAATAACCCTTTTTATACATTTTCAGCTTAACAAAACATTTAAACTTGGCAATCTTTCAGGGACCTTGTTGTAATAGCGTATACATTGCCCCAAGAATGAATTACCGACTCTCTGGAGTCGAGAACCTGGTATCACTAGCTTGTGTTTGTTCCTAGAATCTATATCACTTTTTTTACTAAAACAACCTTTGTTTTTGTGAACATACATTAAATTTTCGTAAAAATACTGAGAGACCTAAGTTAATATATTTATTTCTTTAAATTTATCTCTAAGAGAATCTTTCGGTTTTAGGTTGTAAATAGCTCTAATGGCCCTCTTCTGTAAAACAAAAATAGTTTCTGAATCAGCCGCATTTCCCCATTGAAAAATCCCATAAGACATTATGCTATTGAAATAACTGAAATAAACTAATCTAGCTGTCTCGACACTAGTGAGACCTCGAATCTTTTTTACATTTCCCGTGTCTGTTCAACCTGTATAGGACTCAGAGTAATTACATACAACATAATAGGGCTTCTAATATGCGATAGAGCCACGCTGCAGTCATAATATGGCTATAGCACGAATGGGTCGGTTCGACCGGGGAAGGACCACGCTCATATAGAATATAGATCATATTGCTGGCATTCCATTTTGGTACTCCATGGGCCACAAAATCCACTTACCATGGTGGACTGTGTGATCAATTGTCACCCTTACCTCTATAAAAAAAAATGTTTGGAATCTTTGAAAGTTGAACAATGTGGGTTAAGAATGGATGAGTTAGCCGTCAATGCCTATTTTGTGCCGATGATCAGTCATATTTGCGTCGTCGGCGGCCGAGTTGCAAATGATGGTTACGTAAGTATCATTAAAAGAAAGAGAAAGAGGAATAAAAATAAATGCAAGTAAGACAAAAGTGATGGTTTTTAAAAGACAAAACAATATCAGTAATAAAAAAAAGGAGTTCATAGAAAAGTTAACGGCTCCGTGGCGCAGTGGCTTAGCAATGAGTTGCCACGGGTTCGAAACCCGCACGGAACAGGTATTTTGTATCGCCTACAAGTATTGTTCCGGGTCTGGATGTTTGTCCTTGTGAAATTTATGTATAAGAACTGCCTCCACGATACAGGAGAAAATCCTGGTGTAGAGGTAATGTTTTTTTAAAATAAATATATAAAGAGTTGGTTGAGCAAGTGTAAAGTTTGTGTATGTAGGGTATGTGTTTGTTTAGAAAGGATGGTAGAAATGATATTCAGGACAGTCAGGTCATTAAGAAGTATGTTAGGGTGACTATTGTAGGGTAAGAAATTGTGATAAGAGAAAAGTGTGGTTTGCAAGATGTTGGAAAAGGAAAGGAGTGCTTCGATGGTTTCAACACGTAGAAAGAATTAATAAGGAAAGAGTGACAAAGCAAATTTACGCTGTAGTAGTGAATGGCAGAGTCGGCAAGGGACGCCCTAGCCTTTATCGACCAAATTGGCTCGATAAAGGCTATATATAGACGTGAAAGAATCAAGAGAGGTGTGATAGGATAATTATCGTGCCAAATGGAAATCCGTAGTATCTCCCTACCCCTCTGGGTGACAGGCAAGATAGTTTATGTTTAATTTAGTGCACCTGTACTGAGTGTATAACTTGGATGATCAATATCCAAACGCGAAAGGCCGACCGTCTTCGCAAAATAATAATACTCTCTAGCGGGGGCACATCTTTCTCGACTTCTCAAAACTCAAATCAGATCAATCTATACCCATATGAATAAAATTGAAGTATCTGTCTGTATTGCGAAGTAACTGCCTTTTATTGAACTCAAGGGGTTATTTGCATGCCTTTAAGTCATGTATAACCATGTTTGTATATTCTGTCGTCTGTCCGTCTGTCCGGCTGTCCGGGCAAATTTTCGGAATGGATAATTGTGATGAAACTTCACATGCAGATAGAGAGCAATGACAGGAGTGATCTAGGCTATATTTAATCCAAAAATAATTGTAGAATTATTTACTACATAGTATACTATATAATATAACGGGGGAGTGGGCGGTTTACGTGTAGACACTAACATGTGAATTCACACCTATAATTGTCAACACCTCCATTTGACGTCACAGTCGTTGCCCAATGTTTGTGTCAAGCGTTGCTGGTTGCAATTTATTTCAAAAATGCTGATTTGTGCAATAATTACGTGTCGGAAGAACAGCCGGATGTGGAATTTGAATAAAAGTGGTATATACTTTCACCAGTAAGTCGAAACTATTCATATGAGGTGAATATTAGAATCAAAAATAAAGAATTATATTTTCTTCATTAAATGAAACTAATTTTTACGGATTATATCGCGTTTAATTCTTTGTGCATGGCAAAAGTATGGCAACCTCAGGTCCTTCAAAGAGTTATTGCCAGAGCAAGTCAGAGCTATGGGCAGAATTGGCGAGAAACTGGATTCGCCTTCCTTCGAAGACCCAGTGCATTCTGGTCTCGCCAAAGGCTGTCCAAAGAAATTTCATAAGCCATCACTACCATCTCTGTACAGGGAGGATGACTCACTGGCCACGACGCGCAAAGCCGACCTTTTGGCTCCCGCACGCATCCTCGACTCTTCCATGACGGGGAACACACCGCCGACCATCCCGCAGTGTGAGTGCTATGCCTGATGTGCGATTCACACAGTGCTCAGTACGCAAAGCACTCTCTCCTGGACATCCACAAGTCGAGTGGGCCTGATGGAATCCCGCCAATTGTGCTGAGGACGTGCGCTCCAGAGTTGGCACCGGTTCTAACGTCTTTTCGGTACTCCTACTCCTAGGCGTTGTCCGAATTCATGGAAGACAGCGTGCACCCGATCTAAAGGGTAACCGCTCTGATCCGTCCAATTACAGGCCTATCGCCATCACCTCCTTGTTCTCGAAAATAATGGGTCAATTATTAACTGCCAGCTCATGCGGTACCTTGAGGGCACCAGCTGATTAGTGACTGCCAGTACGGTTTCCGTCGGGGTCGCTCAGCTGGTGATCTTCTTGTTACCTAACACATAGATGGGCGCAGGCGATCGAGTTCAAGGGAGGCATTGGCCGTTAGTTTGGACATAGCGAAGGCCTTCGATCGGGTCTGGCACAAAGCGCTTCTTTCGAGCTTCCTTCCTCACTTCGGAAATGCAATTGGATCACCAGTTTCTGGCTGATCGGAGCATCAAGGTCGTAGTAGACGGTGCGTGCTCGATTACAAGACTATTAACGCTGGTGTTCCACAAGGCTGCGTGCTATCACCAACGCTGTTTCTTCTGCATATCAATGATATGTTGCAAACCGGTAACATTCATTGCTATGCGGATGACAGCACTGGTGATGCTCTGCTACACCGGCCATGCCAATATTTCTCAGGGAAAACGTCGCCGAGTACCGGAATAAACTTGTGTCTGAAGTCGAGACTTTGTTGGACAAAGTCTCGGATTGGGGAAACGACTAAATCTAGTCCAGTTCAATCCCCAGAAGACACAAGTTTGCGCGTTTACCGCTAAAGGAACCCCTTTGTCATATCACCTCAGTTTCAAGGCACTCCTTGTTGCCTCAGCCAGTATCGGAATCCTCGGCGTTGACATATCGGTGACGTGCAGTTTCGTGGTCACTTGGAAGAAGGCAAAATTAGCCTCTAAAGCTTGGCGTGCTCAGTAGAGCGGGCAGTATTTCATGCCGGCACACCACCTGCAACTTACAAGGCGCAGGTTCGGCCTCACATGGAATACTGTTCCATCTCTGAGCGAAACTCCCACAGTGGCTCTTCCACTTGACCGCATTCAGCGCAGAGCGGATCGAATCGTCGACGACCGAGTTCTTTCCGATCGGCTTGACTCACTAGCACTGCGTAGAGATGTTGCATCTCTTTGCGTATTTTATCGCATGTACCACGGGAGTGCTCTGAGGAATTGTTCGGACTAATTCCAGCCGCTCAATTTGACCATCGCACATCGCGACAAAACTCGCGATACCATCCATACCATCTGGATGATTGGCGGTCCACCTCTGTGCGATTTAGAAGATGTTTTCTTCCTCGCACAACTTCCTTGTGGAACCGATTACCACCAGCGATTTTTCCGGACCGATACGACTTAGGGACCTTCAAGAAAAGAGCCTACTCCTTTATAAAAGGCCGGCAACGCATCTGCAATTCCCCTGGTGTGGCAGTTGTTCATGGGCGGCGGTAGTCACTTAACATCAGGTGAACCGCAGGCTCGTTTGCCCCCTCTCCTATAAAAAAAAAAAAAAAAATAGGGCTTCTAATATGCGATAGAGCCACGCTGCAGTCATAATATGGCTATAGCACGAATGGGTCGGTTCGACCGGGGAAGGACCACGCTCATATAGAATATAGATCATATTGCTGGCATTCCATTTTGGTACTCCATGGGCCACAAAATCCACTTACCATGGTGAACTGTGTGATCAATTGTCACCCTTACCTCTATAAAAAAAAATGTTTGGAATCTTTGAAAGTTGAACAATGTGGGTTAAGAATGGATGAGTTAGCCGTCAATGCCTATTTTGCGCCGATGATCAGTCATATTTGCGTCGTCGGCGGCCGAGTTGCAAATGATGGTTACGTAAGTATCATTAACGCAGAATGAGCTTACAGTATCTTGAAGTCTAGCAATGGTATACTTGGGTTTGGATTTAAAGTTATTAATTATAGGATCCCAAGCAGATGGCAGCACCCATCCATCTTCTCTATTGAAATTAGGATGTGTTTTTAATTTCAATAGCCTCACGAATCATCCTTGGTAGGAATCGGTGTTCTTTTGCGAGGATTTGTGGTCTATCAAATCTAATGTAATGGCGGAGACGATCTTGAACATGTTCACAAACTACAGACTTCCCGATACGTCGGTGCTTCAAGTCAGCTATATGTTCTTTTACGCGGGTTTTTATCGATCTATTTGTTTGTCCTATGTAAGAGAGACCACATTCACAATCCAGCTTGTACATTCCTGCATCTTGTAGAGGGATATGACACTTGACGGATGGTAAAAATTGACTAATCTTCTTCGGCGGCTTGAAGTATATTTTAATGGAAGCTCGCTTCAACTCTTCTTCGCTATATCACAGAAAAGGTTGGCTACATCTTGAAGCAGGTGAGCATGTTGCGCGGGCGCAACGCCATTATCGATAACAACAAATGAATCATCGAAGGCCGGTACACGGCGGGGGTGCGGTATACAAAGGCTGGTGCGACATTGTTATGTTATAAGTCATTTGTTTTCCATTATTACCCCCGCCTAATACATGCAAATTAGTGCAATGATAATTTAGTACATATATCGAAGAGAAATTTGTTTTTGCGCATTTGCTCTCTGAATTTCTTTAGTGATACAATGGCTACTCCTTTGTTTTGTACCAAAACGGCAGAATTTATTCAAAATAATATTTTTTTCATTTTTATCACTAACCCACATATATGACAAAACTAAATACATTATCGATAACGCTTATCGACCACAATAATGCGCATCACTATGCTCGCCCCTAAGGCCCGTGAGTGGGAGAGAGAGCGAAATACTGCGACGATTAATGACCCAAACTGCACGGACAAAATAATTCTAGTATAGGGATGTAACAAAATTTTACTGATACCGGTAAACCGGGAAATATTGTCGTTTTAAAATTGTACTTGGTATAATGACAAGCTAAAGAGATGCGATCGAATACGGTGAAAAGTAGTAATTTAATGACTTATTAAGAATCAAAATTCAGATGCGTTGTCACCCCTGAGGACTAAGATGGAGTGCCTCGTTTCCCATACGAAACACAGCAGTATTAAGCTGCTATTTTACGCTGATATTCTGTGAGAGCGTGGTCCTACCCTAGTTGAGCAGACCCATTCGTGCTACAACTATACCAGTAATATAGCTGCAGCATGACTCTACCACATGCATTTATTCATTTCATTCTTCCCAGGACTGAGGTATTTTCTGAACTAATGGTAAATTAAACATAAATAATATTGTCATGCAGCTAAAATGATAATAATTTTATTATTACTTTATACTTTTCAGGGACAGATGAAAGAATATAAATATGAAGCGTGATGAAGCCTCATAAACATATTGGTCTTTAAACAGAACAATCTCATTTTACTGATTCCTACAAGTTTCCTTACTTAAATTATTAAGTTTACATTCATATTTAAGTCGAATATTAAAATAAACTTCTATAATGTATTTAATTATTAATTATTAAATGTTTGTAATTATCAAAAGTAATACTTATACGAAAAATAAAGCAGCCATAATACGTAGGTACTCCGTGTCCCCGTTTTTTATTTCCCCATCAAAATATTTTGTAAAATATATAAAATATAAATAGGTATAACTTAGTTAAGTATCTACCTATTTATATTAACAATATGTTAAAAAAGAAATTTCGGAGAAACTGTCCATGGCAGTAAATATTTTTCCAAAGATTGTAACTCGAAAAAACAACTTTCCGATCTGATTTTTTTAAGTCTATCGGTAGAGTAACCTGGGATTTTTACATTTGAATTAAAATCTAACAAAAGGCCAAAATAATAACAGTCCATAGTTGCCATAGTAACGGTCGTGTTGTATCGGATTTGCTTACCACAGGCCACTCGCCCTCATACAATATATGCGGTTCGGTCGAGCGACTGATCTGAACCTGTATCCGAGTTGTTGCTGTCACCGAGCGATAGTATTGATTTACCGGTTTGTAAATCGTTATCGATAAAAATGGCAAATGGCAAATATGGTCTATGTCTCTTGTTCATATAATTATTTTTGAGATTATGTTTTCTGATTTATTTAATATATATTGTGAGCTTTATTATAATATAGTTTAATATTAAAATTGCATCAAATTATAATAATACAATACTTACGAGTATTAATACATTATATTAAAATTACTAAGTGTGAACTTCGACCATATTGTTTTTTTATACTTATTGCAGGTTTCCTAAAGATCAGAGTTTAAAAGATATATAGAAGTACTTTTGTAATAACAGTCTTACCTGGCTTCCCACAAGAAACAGTGTCATTTGATCAGATCATTTCCAGACCTCTGACTTTCAAGTGTTGCGAACAATTAAAGGTGACTGGTCGAGGGCACCAAGCTAACTTTAATACCACACTGTATTATTGTTCCGTAAGCTTTTTTTTTACATCATGCAGATGGAAAACTAGCGTACAGTCAACTTGATGGTAATTAAACTGTGGCTTATGGACATTTACGATCTCAAGGCCAACAAACCGCTAAGATTGCAAATGCGTCGACTACTTACTAAACTAACGACTACTTATTAAAAGTCTTTTTTGATTGAGAGACCCCGGGACTTTTCTATTAAACAGTTTACTATTATGTATTAGGTTTTATAATTTAAGCAAAACTATTCTAGAAAAGTTTGACAGCGATCACCTTATTCCAAGCGGTTATTATCACCTATGTATTCTTTACTTATATTGCAATTTAATATATTAAATACAAAATACGGATAGATTATAACATAATAGAATTGAAAATAATCATTTTCATTCAATATAGATTACAAGAATGCTTATTGAAAGTAATTTTTAACAGACTTCAAAATGAAGAGTGGTTTACAATTCGTCGGAATCTTTTTTTATGTATGTACACCCGAAGACGCCTGAACCGATTTGGAAAATTATTTTTTTGTTTCAAAGGGTATATTTCCCAGGCAGTCCCATTTAAATTTTATCGAAATCGGTCGAGCAGTTTAAAAAAAATCAACAATAAATTAATAATAGAAGCGAAACAAGTATGTAAGGATCGTAGCAAGTGGAAAGAAGTGGTCTCTGCCTACCCCTACGGGAAAGAGGCGTGATTATATGTATAACCTACTTCATAATATATTTATATTTATAATCATATAACCTACTTCAATTTAAATATAATATATTATATTTAAATTGAAGTAGGTTGTACAAAATTTTTAATTTTACCACTTGTGGTAAACAATTTTTTACTAAAAATAACCACTATTAAACCCATAAAAATTACAAAATATATAGGACTTATTAGTTTTACCACTGGTTCAGAAAATAAACTTCTGTCCTGAGAACAACCAGCAAAAACTAAGCGGGAATTTTTAACCATTAATTTACAATATAATTTTTAATAATAATAATATTCGTTGTTTGTCTCAAACCAATACCAATATGGGCATGGGTCCCGCCTAGACGATAATCAATAATGCTTGCTTACGACAATGTTTAAACGGTGTAACGATGTTATGACTATATGTGCGCAATTTCTAATCAGGCAATTAATCAATACCGCACGGTCACGATCTTACGTCTAATTTTTCGGTACGCACTGCGCAGTTATTGCAGCCATCGCTTGATAATTTTTTTTTATTGAAGTGGGGGCAAGCATCTAAAGGGCATGCAGCTCACCTGATCCGCCCATGAACAACTGGAATACCAGGGGAATTGGAGGTGCGTTGCAGGCCTTTTAGAAAGCAGTAAGCTCATTTATAGAAGGTCGCTAAGTCGTATCGGTCCGACAAAAATCGCCGGTGGTAAACTATTCCATAAAGAAGTCGTGCGAAGAAGACAACTCCAAACAAAAAATAAACATTTCGTGCGTGCGTGCGTGGCTCTACACGCTGCATCTATGTAATGGTTGTAGAAGGAATGGATCGGCTTGATAGTCCCTTACGAAATACCAGCATTAAATGGCAGACTATTATTACCTATTTCATATATTTTACTAAACAAAAACTGTTTACAACATGGTTAATAATGACCCCTGGGAATGAGGTGGTCGCTTCCAAGCTGTTACTCAAATAAGTTTTGTAAATAGTTTGTACAACCTATATTTTATTGCAAAATTTTACTTTAAAAAATCCCGCTGGGTTTCTTACTCGTTTTTCACAGGACAAAGGGTTCATATCAGCTATGTACTGTCCTGCTCTGACAGTAATCAATACTGCACAGACGCGTTCAGTTGCATGGCGGTTCCCGCCCACATATTAATCAATACTGCACCAGCCGCATCCAAATCCCCAGGCTCAGCAGACTGCACTCAGTCTACTTCGAGTCATGGATGTGAATAGTGCGCGCTGCAATTACTAGTAAGTAACCTATTACCATTGTGATCAAATAGTTGTTCCAAAACGTCAAGTTCTGCTGCGTATGTATAAAAGTGTTTTATTTTATTACTAAATATGAATTAGGCATGAACGAGGGCATCCTCGACTTTTTCTGTCGCCAGAGCGGCGCCGCTTAGGAATGAGGTGTAATATTTGACAGATTTTGTAGCGGGGGAAGTTAATTTGTTGGATTAATGTTTCTTTCTGAAATATTAGTTATATGTGTTATATGAATTAGATGAGAAATGTGTGAATCAAACTACGGATATTCCTACGAGTTGAAGATTTGAAAATAGATAAAATACGTAAAAAAAAAATAAGAATACAGTACTGAGTCATTGTTTTGTGTATATAAATACAAATGTGAAAAATTTATAACTAAATTGTAACGTTTCAATGGTGATGACACTGTGTGACCATCTAACGTAAAAAATAAATTCACCTTAGTCCCAACTAGCGACATCTGGTGAGCGTAAAATTATTGGCCCTCATTGATATATTTATTTATTAAAAATATCATAATATTACTTATAAGTTCATCAAATCGATACTTGCTTACCGGCTGGTACTGCAGACTAATCAATACTGCAGAGGTTGTTAACCGCTGCCCGGCTTGCGTTGTGCAGAACTGCACTTACACGAGTATGTTAAATGTTTTCTGTTTATGCTTTAGTTATTTTAACTCCAGTTGGAATTTATCATGAGGCAGATTATCCGACTACCCAAGAAAAGTGTAATGTTTTTCATGAGTATGTATATATGTATGTATGAATTTTAACAAATGATGTGTCGTTTGATTCGTCTTAATTATGGGAGTGACATCGGCTACATAATATAATTTTTATAGCATAAGGGTGACAATCGTGTCAAAACTACGCCAGTATATTCTAAGTCTATGCTCAAAACTGTGTGACAAATAGTCATTACATCTATCCTCGATTAAAAATCAAAATGCAGATGCGTTGTCACCCCTGAGGAGTAAGATGGAATACCGTTTCTAGTTAAAAGGGTCTTTGTTCTCAAAATTCACCATACGAAACACAGTATTGAGCTGCTATTCCACGCTGCTATTCTGGGAGATCGTGTTACTTCCCTGGTTGAGATGACCCATTATATTATGAAAATACAAAACAAAGAGAGGGGAAGGTTTTTTACACTGTCGAGTTTTTTTAGTTACTGTTTTAAACAATAAGTTTGTTTATTTTGTTACTTTTCTAAAACTACTACGGTTTCTGATACTTAGGTCTCTCAAGGTGTAATAGTTCTTTTTAGGGTTCCGTACCCCCATAGGGTAACCAACGGAAACCTATTACTAAGCCTCCGCTGTCCGTCCGTCCGTACGACCGTCTGTCTGTCTGCGGGCTATATGTCATGATCCGTAATAGGTAGACAGTTGAAATGTTCACAGAATATGTATTTCTGTTGCCACTCTAACAATAAATAATAAAAATTAAAATTAAAAGGGGCTCCCCTACCAGAAACTTATATTACAATGGTACAGAACACTTCATGCGCGAGTCCGACTCGAAGTTGCCCGGTTACTTATTAACTTTTGGGGACGTAAGAGAATGAGACAACATTCAGGGGAGAAATTCAGTGGAAATTATTCAGCCAAATATGCTTACAGATCTAATTATATGCTACAATTTATCGTGGAGCATTAGAAAGTAAATTAGTGCTAGCTCGCTCTGTTACTAGTAAAAAAATTTGCTTGGTAACCCTGATTCTTATTAGCTGAATAAAATTCTTGTGGGAACATTAACAGTTCAATACTGATTATGGGCGTTTCCTAAAGATAGAAAGGATTTTCTGTAATCGCCAGATCTCCCGTTCTCAGTCTGATCACAGGAGACAAGTTCGTCTGGGCCCATACCCAAGGGACGAGATTGGCTAATGGATATAAAACTTCCTTCCATTTAGTTCCATTAAGTTCGGCGGTGGATAAAAATCCATCTTTCTATAACGTCCCATGGGTGTCGTAAGTGCTGACTATGGGAAAAGCTAAATAGTCTCACGATTTTCGATAGATGAATTTTTTAAGCTACCGAGCTCATGGAAATAATCCCATCATCAGTACAGCCTATTAAAAGGCCACTTCTAAAGATAAGCCTCTCCTATAGACTGCCTCATAGAGGGATATTTTTTTTTATAGGATAGAGTGACAAACGAGCACACAGTCCACCTGATGGTAAGTGATTGCAGTGACTCATAGACATCTACATCTATCCTCAATAAAGAATCAAAATGCAGATGCGTTATCACCCGTGAGGACTAAGATGGAATGCCTCTTTTCCAGTAAAATATAAGGGTCTCCGGTTTTCTACACTCACCATACGAAACACAGCAGCATTAAGCTGCTATTTTACGCTGGTATTCTGTGAGAGCGTGGTCCTTCCCCGGTCGAGCCGACCCATTCGTGCTACAACTATACTACTAATATAGCTGCAGCATGGCTCTACCACGTATAAAAATCATTGAAGTAATATGTTATACGTACTAGAAGAGACGCCTAGACTTGATAGTTTGCAACATGCGTTAGAGCTCGTGGGTCCAAACTATCTTAGTCTGTGCCATAAAAAATGACTCTGTGCCTACGACCATTCGCCCCGCACTGCCGCACAGATTTTGCGCACGGTGTCTGCTCTAGTGCGTAGTACAAGTACATATTATGTAATATTAGTACATAGTACTATACATACATAGTACATAGTACTAATATGAGTTAAGAGTTCAATGGTGCCAGTCGTGTTACTTGCTTAGCATTTCGTAAAGGGCGACTAATGGGATATTGGGTTTGTTATTGTGTAGGCTGTCACTTCTTTCAAAAATTTCCATCTAAACCCATTTTTTGGCGAACAGTGGTCCGACTAGCTGGCTGCATTTTGAATTACCCCCTTAGAGATTACATGCATATCGTAATTGTAATATTATTGAAACTGAACTATCATTTATTATGAGGAATAAATATAATTGCACATACCAGAAACAGAAACAGAAACTTTTTATTCAATATAGATTATAAATAATACTTATTGAAAGTCACTCTTTTGTCTAATTACCACTGGTTCGAAAAAAAACCTCTGTCCTGGGAAGAACCAGCAAGAAACCCAGCGGGACTTTTTTTTAAATAACAGCTTACAATCATGTATGTTACACAATTAACCACACAAAACAAATTAGAAACAGCCTGGCAGCGAACACCTCATTCCCAGGGGTTATTATCATCCATAAATTCCTTAACATTATAATAACCCTTTTTATACAAACTATGTTTAATAAAGTTTTTGAATTTTGAGCAGGTCGAATTTTGTATATTTTCTGGGATTTTGTTGTAAAAGCGTATACATCGCCCCAAGAATGAATTACTGACTCGGTGGAGTCGAGTAACTGGTACTACTAGCTTGTGTTTGTTCCTAGTATTTACAGAATGAATATCACTTATTTTTGTATAACTACTTTTATTTTTGTGTACGTACATTACATTTTCATAAATGTATTGAGAGGCCAAAGTTAATATATTAATTTCCTTAAATTTTTGTCTGAGCGACTCTTTAGGTTTTAAATCATAGATTGCTCTTACCTAAAAATTAATTGACAAGAAGCAGAAATAACCCATTTATTATATTTTCAGATTATTGCCGATACTTAAGTCTTAAGTGAACAACTTACCTTCGGTAATTCGGGGTAGAGGTTCACTTTTACCATGAATCCCCCTCCGATTACTACGTTTTCATCTGTAGGATATGGACATCGAATTTTAAGTAAGTATCATGTCTCCTGATTTTTGTGGGATTTGGTTTTCTCGCTTTGCGAAAAATCAGTCAGTTTATAAATAAAAATGCATATATTCTTTTATTCAAATATATATATATATATATATATATACATATATTAAGTCTCCGAAAGTTATTCACCGAATATTTTGAAATTTTGACACAATTTTGACGAATCTACGAGTGTTTTTAAATATTTTTTTAAAAATGTTTGAGCTTAAATAAAGCGTGGCAGTGAACTAGTAACATAAAGAACCACAGTGGAAACAAGTACAAGTGTCACTTCTGTAATCAATGATATAATTCATATTCACCAAGAAACAATAATCATAAATGTAATCAATTAATAATCTTTTAATGTTGCAGCTATAATATGGTTGTAACATGAATGGGGCGGCTCGACCGGGGAAGGAACACGCTCTCACAGAATACCAGTGGGAAATAGCAGCTTAATGCTGCTGTGTTTCGACCGGATACCCTTTTTACTGGAAACGAGGCATTCCACCTTAGCCCTCAGGGGCGACAACACATCTGCATTTTGTTTCTTAACCGAGGATAGATGTAGATGTCTATGGGCCACAGCATTCACTTAACATCAGGTGGACTGTGTGCTCGTTTACCTTATTCTATAACAAATCAATTTGTATCTTCTACAGAATGTTCGATGATGGCCAAACACGTCAACGTCGCGAGGCGTAGACAAACTACAACAATACTACTTTCCAAGACGTGCTCCAATTCTCCGGTTCCAGTGCCGCATAAATGGTCGCGTAATCATCAAATAGGTGAAGTATTATATGCATGCCTTAAGCGCAAAGCGCGTAGGTATGTTCTACTAGCGCCTAAAAATCAATATTCCAACGTTTTGTCGCATGAAATCGTATCTAACAATCACATTGAACATATAAATTATATAAAAAGCACATTGTCAGAAAGATAAATGATTGTTGAACTTATATTGTTTTTAATTCGATTTATTGCTATTATTACATAAAAAATGTGGTTTTAGCTTATGGTGTAGATTTATCACGTCCGCATGGAGGGGTAAACACGATAACTTTTGAAAATATGAAAATTTTAACTCAATCTATTTTTTAATCTCTTCACCTATCATGTGGGAAGCCATGGAATGTAAATGGCAGTTTAATTTTGTTTTGTTTAGGTATAATTAATTTTTTTGACTGAGAAATATCGAAGTTTTTGGTGTTTTGAGCAGCCTTCTAATAATTTATTTTAATAAATACACTTTGCTTTGCCTCACTGTAATTCCGAGCTCGGCCGCCGTCTTGAGTGGATTACTGTATCGTTTGCTTATAGCAGCGGTAATAGGCAGCAAAAATATCGATCGCTGTAGAAATAAAAAAATATTTCAAAAACCAAATTTGATACATACTTGACCAAGTTTATTATTTTTATAATCACAGATTTTTATTATAATATTTTGTTTCGCTAAAAGTACGTAGGATTTATATATAAACATACTTATATGTACCGGCAGGCGAGTAGGATTTATATATAAATATACTTATACGTACCGGTAGGCGAAGTGTAGGGCGTCCCGCCACTAGATGGAGTAAAGACCTGGTAAGACATGCAGGAAGTCAATGGATGCAGGTGGCTCGTGACCGTGCTTTGTGGACTTCCTTGGGGCCTATGTTCAGCAGTAGACTTGTGAAGGGCAGTAATGATGATGATGATGATGATACTTCTTGGACTTTATGGAGTGATCTGAAGGTGTACTTCGGTATCTGCTGCTGGAACTCATCGACGGGTAGAATTAGATGTGCCGAGTTCGGCCTCGTTTTGTTAGTTATGATGAGACCTTATCTCCGGACTTGATAGAATGACCTGAAGGTGTACTTCGGTATCTGCTGCTGGAACTCATCGACGGGTAGAACTAGGTGTCCCGAGTTCTGCCTCGTTTTGTTAGTTATTATGAGACCTTACCTCCGGACTTGATAGTGACCTGAAGGTGTACATTGATGACTGCTACTGGAACTCCTCGACGAGGAAAACTTGGTGTCCCGAGTTTGGTCTCGTTTTGTTAGTTATGAATAGGCCTTACCTCCGGACTTGATAGAGTGACTTTAAAGGTGTACTTCGGTAACTGCAACTGGAACACTTTGACGAATAGAACAACAATTTACACTGTTTTTTAATTTTTCACGGATCATATGAGCGTTATGAGTCGTGCACTATCGGATTTTAGAAGCTTTTTTTAGATTGAAATTTGACATAAAATTATTGGAAAATTGGAAGTATAGTAATAATTATAAGGGTTTTAGTGAAAACTTGTGTGTAATTAAACTACTTTAAAAATTAACTTATAATAATGTTATAAGTAATTTTTTTAATGCGCTTAAGGCATGCACAATTGGATTTACCAAAAGTTTTTTTCGTATCTTCTGTATCATTTTGTGTAACTGTAACTTTAACGATACGCCTTATTCAACTTAGGAAGCGACAGTATCCTAACAGCAGGGTGCGGACCGCGAAATTTAAAGGTCGTGGATTTGAAACCGCCATCCAACTACTGTCGTGAACTACTCCTACTACAAGTATTTTAAGCTTAGCAGGAGTACAGCACAGAAAATATTAGTAATTTTAATAGCATTGCTAGTATTTTAATAATAAAAAAATATTTTTTTGTAAAACTAAAGTGACAGACAAACTTACAGTCCACCTGATGGTAAGTATTTACTGCAATCCATGGACACTTGCCGTCCATGGTAGGTGGAACCGTGGTAGCTCAGCTATATCTCACAGTACGCAGCAACCCGGGTTCGTTCCCCGCCGGCATCAATAAAATTGTGAATCGCAATTTTAAGTGCTAATTTACCACGTGCTCGGCGGTGTAGAAAAACATCGTGAGGAAACCTGTATGTCTGAGAAATAAAAAAAATATTTCGAAGACATATGAAGTTCGCCAACATGCATTGGGGCAACGCAAAGGATATTTCCTTGTCATAAAACACTGTAACAAATAAGGGGAGGTCTGTGGCCAGCTGTGGGACGTATATATGCTATAACTTTGACTTTTAACATGGACACCCGCAGCCAACTTCTGTGGAGATATAAGATTGCTGTTAGGCGGCAGAAATAAGTAGGAAGGTGGTACCTACACAGCCAGACTTCTAGGTAGATAAGGAAACCTACCACCTAGTGTTTTGTGGTTTATATTACACATACGTCTATTATATTTGATTAATTAGAAAAGACATTAATTAAGTGTGGGAATTTCGTACAAAAATAATAATTTAAATTCAAACAAACCTTATTAAATAGGGGTTACACCATTATGCCTGTAGGTTATACAATGGCATAACACACTAGCCCTTTGCACATGCCAGCTACTAATAATAATAATGCCCTCCAAACCGAATTTCGGTCACGGCGGCCAGTCTCAACAGAGAGAAGCCATCTGCGCAGGACAGGATTATAGTGCACGAGTGAATGCGCAAACACTGTTTTCTTTATATTGAATAAGAGTGCAAATCGAGTGCACAGTGTACCTAATGGTAATGGATGCTGTGGCCCGTAGACATCTAGATTTATCCTTAATTAAGAATCAAAATGCAGATGCGTATTCACCGCTAAGGACTAGGATTGAATGCTTCGTTTTCAATAAAAAGGGTCTCCGGTCTCTACACTCACCACACGAAACGCAGAAGAAGTAGAATTAAGCTGCTATTTTACACTGGTATTTTGAGAGAGCGTGGTTTTTCCCCGGTCGAGCCGACCCATTCGTGCTACAACCATAATAGAGCTGCAGCGTGGCTCTATCACGTTAACACTACACTTTCTTTTCCCTCACTCTCATAGTCCGATGGGACGGTAATCCGACACGACCGGAGAGAGATCAGGCCCAGGACCAACGGCCTTACGTGTTTTCCGAGGCACGGGGGTGAAACACCATCAACTTAGTGACTCCGAGCTATTACTGAGAATTTTCTGACAGAAAAACACCAACCCAGGATTCGAATCCGGAGCCTTATGATCAGCAATCGCTTTTACGACCATTTAACCAACGAGGCAGTCAAACATCGTATATATAAATCTTTTATGAGAATAAATGTTCCGATGATTGTCGACACTATTTTTCAATTACACTTACTATTTACCCTACAAGCCTCCTTAGACTAAAAATTCAACCATCAACAATGATTGGAATATTTTTCTGTGAGGTTGATAGTAATTAACATTATATAATTTCCACAGGACTGGGCCCACTACAACTAGTGGGTGGTGGTGGCAACGATCAGAAGTAAGCCGCTGCCCACGTGTCCTTCTTGTCTTCTCTTCTCTTCTATATACTATCCAGCTCCCGATACTTACAGTACTGAAGAGTTGGCGTAAGTGAAAAATTTAACCATCAACAGTTAAGAATTATGTTGAAATATCGAATCTAACTTCTCTTTATCTAGTGTTATTCGACGTCTACTTTCTCAAAACAATAAATAATATAAACTTAACTGTACGTTAATATCTGCATGAATTATTGAAACCTAAAAGATAAAAATTCTACATAAAAATGATTTTTGTATACATTGTCTAATGATATCCACGACTTTCTCTGCCACCAGCGCGGCGTCACTTTGGTATGAGGTAAAATATTTGACAGGTTTCATAGCGGGGGAAATTAATTTGTTAGAAAAGTGTAGAGATATTAATGTTTCTTTCTGAAATATTATTTTATTTTAATTAGATTAGAAATGGATAAACCAAACTACGATTATTCCTAAACCTAGAGGAATTAAAAAAGGTAAAAATATGTAAAAAAATTAACAATGCAGCACTTAGGCATTATTTTGTTTTTGTACATACACTAGGAACCGAAAAACTTTTAATAAAAACGTAACTTTGCAATGATTACACTCTGTGACCATCTGCGTGACAAATATGTTCACCTCAGTCGGAACTAGCGGCATCTGGTGAGCGTGAGAATATTAGACCTAATTGATATTGCAGCAGCTGAACATTAATTTGTTATTATTAGGTGTTGTTTTATTCGTCCAAAGGCAGAGCTATGTTACGAATCTTATCTTGTTGAGTAACGAATTTGCATTTTATTTATCATGGTTTATTTGTAAATGTATTCGATAGTATGATATATCGGTATATTTAACTGTATTTTTCTCAGTTATAGACCATATACATACTGTTGAACATTTCATAGAGAAATACGAAGAACAAAGACGTCCGCTATACCTAGATTTTATCGACTATGCAAAGACTTTCGACTCATTATCCCACAGTAGTATGTGGAAAGCTCTGATAGAATGTAAAGTGCCATTAGAAACTATTGAACTTCTACAAGACATCTATAAAAAAAGCATAAGTCGAGTAAAACTAGACCAAAAGGTCTGGAAATAAACATTTGTAGAGGTGTAAGACAGGAGATCCCTTATCACCAACAATATTTATCACCGTGCTTCAAAGAGTCACGAAGAAACTTAACTGGTCTAAAATAGGCATAAATATGCAAGGGAAATACTTAGGCAACTTAAGATTTGCTGACTGTATAGTTTTATTTTCAGAAACAGCATCATAACTCGTAGAAATAATAAAGGAAATTCACTCTGTCAGTCACGCTATTGGCTTGGAA
>JAGSMP010003380.1:0-64223 GCA_029286625.1 Parnassius orleans | reverse complement strand
TATTTAACTGTATTTTTCTCAGTTATAGACCATATACATACTGTTGAACATTTCATAGAGAAATACGAAGAACAAAGACGTCCGCTATACCTAGATTTTATCGACTATGCAAAGACTTTCGACTCATTATCCCACAGTAGTATGTGGAAAGCTCTGATAGAATGTAAAGTGCCATTAGAAACGATTGAACTTCTACAAGACATCTATAAAAAAAGCATAAGTCGAGTAAAACTAGACCAAAAGGTCTGGAAATAAACATTTGTAGAGGTGTAAGACAGGGAGATCCCTTATCACCAACAATATTTATCACCGTGCTTCAAAGAGTCACGAAGAAACTTAACTGGTCTAAAATAGGCATAAATATGCAAGGGAAATACTTAGGCAACTTAAGATTTGCTGACTGTATAGTTTTATTTTCAGAAACAGCATCATAACTCGTAGAAATAATAAAGGAAATTCACTCTGTCAGTCACGCTATTGGCTTGGAACTAAACACAGTTAAGAGTAAACTAATGAAATAGTAAGTACCTACGATTAAGTATTTTTACGTTCGTGACTACAATAAGTACGCTAACGATTAGTTACAATGCATAAAATAAATTTGTTAAGATAAACTTAATCATAAAAATTGCAGGTAAAGATTAAACAATATAGACGTTTTATTAAAACACCCTCAATATTATTACCTACCATTATTTATCATTTTATCACCGATACTTTCACTAGATTTTTTTTAGTTACAACTTAAATTACCTAAATATCTCACTCGACCCGCCTTTGACTCGACCAGCCACATACAATAAAAAAAAAACGCTGGTGCTGGTGACGACGAAAAAACTTCCGCTATCAGTATAAATACGCATGGGGTATAACAAGAGTTTTTGGAGAACCGAACAGTTGCCAACCCTGTTGTATAATATAGTATCTTAATAAAACATTATATATCCTACTATTTATACGTACGGCAATGCTATGTTAGTCCCTACTTTAATGTATGGTACTGAAAGTGGTATGTAGCAGATGTAGTAGAGAAAAATTATAATGCTGCAGAATGCGGTCATTAAGAAGTAGGTAGCTATAGGTATTAGACGTGACTGAACGACAGGGTGAAAAATAAAATTGTGTGATACAAGAAAATTGTGGTTTGCAAAAAAATGTATGACCAGGATTAAAAAGTGGTTAAAGTGGTAAAGAAAGGATGGTTTGAACATGTAAAAAGATCGAATAAATGATGCAGAATTGAGTGGCAAGCTACGCTCTAGACCAGGGTTTCCCAACCTTTTATTGACCAGGGACCACTTTGATTTTTTTGTAGTTAGCAGGGACCACAAGGTGAAAGATAAAACTGTGTTAATCTAACAAAAAATTATAATCACAACTTTTAACATAATTATATATAATAAACTGAAAAGAAGCATTCATTGACAATATTATTTGCGTATTTATTGTAAAAGCTATTAGGTACTTACTAACGTGACGTGCGGTTTTGCACTGCCCGTGTAACGAGAAAATAATAAATGTGTTTAAATTTTTTATACACATGTTATATTAAAACGTTTAGGTAGGCAAAATATTTAAATCTTTCGCGGACCATATTTAAGCTCTTGCGGACCACTGGTTGGGAATCACTGCTCTAGACGGAAGATTATTTACATAAAATCAATTGACGATATTATATTGAAGATTAGCGACCCGCCCTTACTTTGCCTGGCTAGAATCTAATGTGTCATTATTTAGAGTCAAGATAATCAAAGACCATTTATTTTATCAATATTTTGAAAAATTCAGTTAAAATGTAGCCTAGATTTTTTCTTTACAATCGGTTTAGCCATTCCGAAGATTAGCCCAGAAAGACGGAGATTTCTTTTAAAAGTGGTTATTCATGTCTTAATGGCATGCAAATAATCTCCTCATCTCAATATAAGGTTATTCCGATATTACATCAGACACTAATTGTATTTAGAAAATCCCGTCAAAATCGGTCAGACAGACAGACAAAAATTTTAAAAATTGTATTTTGTTATAAATACCGTATATACTTTCATATGCATTTAGTAATGAGCTGTAATTTTGACATTACAAACAGACACTTATATTCTATTTATTTGTATAGATATATAATTATAGAATATAGAAAACAAATAATATAACAAGTAACAAACAGAGGGACATAAAGGCGTCTTATTGGTACAGCATTTTTCCAGACTACCCAAAAAAAGAAATTAAAATAGTTTATGTAGATATCTTCACTCTCTACCTATATATTGACGGCCCAAATAAAATAATTGTAAGTTTTATTTAAAAAATATAGTATGAAACTTTATCTTTATAAATATACTTAATTGTTCTGTCTGTGTACGTGACTGAACTCCTCTAAACGGCTGGACGATTTTGATGAAATTTTGTGATTGTTGATTCGAGAATGGTTTAGATTCACAATTGACCCCGTACGCGCTGTTGTCGAGATCCAGAAATCGCCCGTGCGAAACCATGGCGGATCGCTAGTATTTTAATAAAGGCTGAATATGGCGTGAGGCTGTTAATATGGCGTGAGGCTGTTAATATGGCGTGAGGCTGTTGATAAAGGCTCAAAGCAGCAAAAATATTCCTTTAAAAAAAATAGTAATTTGAACATACTATGTTTTTAATGTTTATGTTGTCTACTATATTTACAGAAAATACTATATCTATACAAATAAATAAAATTGAAGTGTCTGTTTGTAATGTCAAAATTACAGCTTTTTACTAAATGCATATGAAAGTATATACAGTACTTATAAAAAACAATTTTAAAAAAATATCTGTCAGTCTGTCTGTCTGTTTGTTCCGCTAATCTCCGAAACAGCTGGACCGATTTTGACAGGACTTTCACTGGATAGCTGATGTCTAAGGAGTAACTTAGTCAATTTATTTTAGAAAAGAATTAGGGTTCCGCAAAAAATTAAAACCCTAAATAACACGCGGGCGAAGTCGCGGGGCAGCTAGTTTGACATAAAATGATAACAATTCTAGATCTAACTAATGTGGTTTTACTGTACAAGTACAAGTAAAACAACTAAGTAGTTAGTCTTAGAATATTCTGGTCTGTAACGGGTACCGGTGTTCGTCTCTGCTGTGTTTCTGTTTTTGAAGGCCTATGTATCAAGTAAACTATTCAAATGAACAAAGTCATCGTATTTGTGGTGGCAGGGTAAGTGATAATAGTCGATTATGGAAATATTACCATATTTTCATCCTATATATATATATATATATATATATATATATATATATATATATATATATATATATATATATATATATATATATTATAACATGAGACCTTTGTCTGTGTAGTGCTACCAGCAAAATACAATGTAGGTTACTGTGCAGTAGCAACGAAGCATGGACTGCAGTTTAATATATTTTATTTTATTATGTTAGATATGGGTGCTTCAGGATCTATGGAACCTAATTGAATCGTGGGAGGTGGTGTGGATGGATTCTGGGGGCATACCGCTACTTGGACCACAGTTTAATTCGGACGGGTCAGTCACGTGGCGGGAATGGGCGCCGGGCTCATTCTTTACATTTACAAGGAGATTTTAGTAAGTAGCGGTAGCAGAAGCCGTATATTAATTTCTAATTTGTGTCCAAACAGTTTGTCGATTTAAACCTGAGGCAATCAGCAAAACTTCTACCCTCCTTTGGGCAGAGTGTGTACTAACTCTGTTGGGAATCGATTGGCTTCATTTTGACGTTTAACATTTTTTAAATTGTTGTATTGTAAATATATTAGTATCGGTTATAAGTCGATGTCTTCAAAATATCCTCGTACAAAAAGAAATACGCAGTTGAAATTATTCCCGCTGGCAAACAATTCCTACCAGAGTTACACAAATATACTGCTGATTTATTGTCTATGATTGGTATTAAGCTATGATTGGACATGGGCGCATTGCATTGGCTACTTCTTATTGCAGAGGTGCATATGTAGCATATGGATCTGAGCTTTGATTCTCCACCGCTGGCCGTATGAGGAGTTTCAAAGTCGCTCAGCGGGCTATGGAGAGGGCTATGCTCGGAGTTTCTCTGCGTAATAGACTTTGTAATAAGGATAAGGAAGGAAGGAGAATCGAGAGTAACCGATATGACTAAGACTAAGACCAGCGACAGGAAGCATTGCGAGACGTCTGATATTGCGATTGCCAATCTGCCTGGCTAACGTGGTGACAATCGAACTCGGGTTGATCGCATACTAATGGAATTTACGAGAAGCGTTTGTTAAAAATGTATATTCTATTAAATTTCTTTTAAATATTCCAGATGGCTGGAACCCAAAAAGTCATCCATTCAAAAAATTAGAGTTTGGCAAGTGGGAGCTTCATATACCACACAATGCGGACGGCTCTTGTGCGCTGAAACACCAAACACGCGTGCAGCTCATAATAAATGAACACCTGTACAGAGTATCACCTTGGGCGAGCTACGTGAAGCCATTTGAGGGTTTCACATATCAACAGTTCATATACAAGCCGGATCAGGTATTATACATTTTTGAAATTTGAATACCAAGTGATCAACTGCAAATTTAGTGCTAGAAGTGTATGTACAAATACAGAGGCATTAATTACTTATATTAACTTACACGTGTGCGATGTAACGTTTAAAAAATAAAATGGACGATTTTTAGAAATATAGTGTCAGATACACGGAGATAATCACAACACGAATATTAATTTAGTTTTGATTTATTTTAATAAAATAATTTATTTTTTATTTGATAATTAAAAACACTATAATTTTACTTATTGCCATTTTAATTAAAGTTGCAGCCTATTATTATACCACAAATGGGCACAGGTCACTGGCCTCCCCGCATTACGTTACTCCGTACCAACGGTACGGTTCTCTGTGTTACGTTACCACTAGTCCGCCATGCTTCACTGGAGGAAATTATCAGAATTTAAACGTAAATACATACATACATATACATAAACACTCACGCCTGTCACCCAGAGGGGTAGGCAGAGACTATGGACTTCCATTTGGCACGATCCTGACACACCTCTCTCGCCTCCTCCACATCCATACGCATACACGCTCGTGGGTTAAGGGTACTCTTAATTTGGCCCATTTTCAATATATCGCCAATTTGGTCGATAAATTTTTATACGTAAATAGTGATTTAAAATAGGCTCTTTAGCGGAATTTAGATCAAATCCTCGAAATATTTTAGATATTGATCAGACACCACCCCCAAGCACGTGGTACATCAACACCTAAAATTGCAATTAACAATTTCATTGTTACCGGCGGGAATTGAACCCGGATATATCGCGTAATTTTGTTTAAATTTATTTAATGTTAACTCAGGGGCTTACGATCCCCGCCGGCACCAATGAAATTGTTAACCACGTGCTCGGCGATGAAGGAAAACATCGTGAGGAAACCTGCACGTCCGAGAAATAAAAATATATTTCGAATAAAAAAAAATATTTCGAAGACATGTGAAGTCATTGAGCAGCATTGGCATTGAGGAAGCGCGGAGGACGCTTGCCCTAAAACCCTCTCAGAATTAAGAGAAGACTTGTGACCAGCAATGTGACGTATATAAGCTGTAACTTTACTTTGATTTACTTTTTAATCACTTTATTGTTTAATTAATTATGAATCACTATATTGTTTAATTAGGAAGTCGACGGCGTTTCACCCCCGTGCCTCGGAAAGTACGTAAAGCCGTTGGTCCTGCGCCTGATCTCTCTCCGGTTGTGTCTGATAACCGTCCCATCAGATCTATGAGAGTAAGGGAATAAAGAGTGCACCTGAGCTTGCGCATACCCTCGGGCACTATAATCCAGTCCAAAGCAGATGGCTAGTCTCCGTTCAGACTGGCCGTCGTGACCTAAATTCGGTCTGGAGGACATTACTCTTTATTAATTTTAACAGTTTCCATGTCCGCGAAATAGACACAATAGCCAAACAACAGAAATATTCATATACTAGTTTTTACGGATTTTGTGGCCTTATTTTATATTCCCAACGTTTCGAATACTTTACAGCACCCACGGTCAGGGGGGGGGGGGGACTGAGGTGTTCGTTCGACGTCCCAATGTCACAGTTAACCAAGGCTACCTTCAGATTCAGATTAAAAATATTAACTATAAAATGAAAAAAGCTAATAATATACGCGATAAAATCCGTAAAAACTAGTGTTATTCCAGTGTGTAGTGTTCGAGTAAACATAAGAAATCAAAACTACTATTTTCAGCCATATCAATTCAAACATCCCAAAGTGGACAGACCAGCATCTCTGCGTATTTACGAGAGCCATGTGGGCATCGCCACCTCTGAAGGGCGTGTGGGAACTTACAAAGAGTTCACAGACAATGTGTTACCGAGGATTAAGAAACAAGGTGAGATATAATTTATTTAAATTTAAACCACAATTGTGTGCATTATTTACTGACAGTTTGTAAAAGTTAATTTCACTACTAATATTAATGTCCACTCTTGAAATTACACTACAGACATTTTTTTTATAGAATAAGTGTAACAAACGAGCACACAGTCCATCTGATGGTTATTGGATACTGTGTACATCTACATATATTCTCGATTAAGATTTAAAATACTGATGCATTGTTACACCTGAAGACTAAGATGGAATACCTCATTTCCAGTAAAAAGGGTCTCCGGTTCCCTATACTAACCATACAAAATACAGCAGCATTAAGTTGCTATTTTACGCCGGTATTCTGTGAGAGCGTGATCCTTCCCCGGTCGAGCCGACCTGTTCGTGCTACAACCATAGTATAGCTGCAGCATGGCTCTACCACGTAAATGTTAGTATGGAAGGATGTTATTTTGCGGAAGCAATAGATTTACAACTTCCCTGTCCGCGAAAAGGACACAATAGTTAAACCGGACTTACGGGACAGTAAAATGGTTAAGAATGTGAAAATTTATTAGCTGATGTCTACACCTCTGACGGTGGTGTGTGTGTTAGTTTGAGTGGGTATAATAGTGGCAGTGATAGTAAGTGTAATTGTGAGAGGAAGTGAGATTCTCATTATCATCATAAAATCGAATATTCAACTAGGCACTACAATATTTGTTTTATTTTTCCCCCAGGTCTTAGCTAATTTTCAGACCTTTTTCATTAAAACACACACACTCGCTCCAACCCGTCGAGCCAAATGTCTTCGGCCCATCACGCACTGACACCAAAAAGTATAAGTATAGATCTCTATTTTTAAATGACACTACACAATCACTTTGTGATACATTCAATAGAAGGGCTACGTGCTCACCGTACTCAACGTGCTCACCGTACACTCTTGTGCCTGGAATGTTCATACCGCCCAGACTGACACATAAGTCATACCATCAGAGCCGGGGACCACACCCCTACCATACTTCTTTAGATAACACATCGGTACACTGACGTAGGCAACAATACCGTACCGGAGACCTAACGTTCAGACACGTATTGAACCATCATTATCGTCTTCATCCCTTGTCCGACGAATCTGTTAAAGCCTCCAGGCTAACAGCACAGACATCACCAAAAACCGACGACGCACTCACACAAACACCCACACGCACACAAGTTGGATTTATTATATATGTAAGCTCACACTCTTCAATGATACCTGTGTTGACTGACTGTTGGTGATAAAAGGGATAATAATAATGGAGTTTACCATTTTACGTTGACCACTACGAAGCACAGAAAAACAAGTCTTGGCGGGAATAAGATTACTACTGCTACATTAGTCAGGATTTAATAATCAAGTATTAGTAACTTCTTTACACATATTTTTTTCAGGCTACAATGCAATTCAATTAATGGCTATAATGGAGCATGCTTACTATGCTTCGTTTGGATATCAAGTCACCAGTTTCTTCGCAGCAAGCAGGTATTATATATAAAAATGTTTGGAAAATATGATTACGATAAAGGTCTCTACAGATTTGCTCGACTTTCGTTGATCGACACGTACGATCAAGCAAAATGAAGTAAATGTGTGGGGTACGCACGATCGTAATTTTTTTTATCGATCGTTATTCGTTACTGTTCATCTTTTTGTCGATCGACCCTTGCGATTGCAACCAAGGCTCCGGTAGGCGGCACCCGTAATCATTAGGTATGTCTATATCGTCCTAATATTTTGTATAATATTTTGGCAAGCTATAGTTGTGTTTGAACGAATACGTAGACTAATGAGAACATTCACAACTTTTCTGTCACTAGGAGGGCGGCGCAACTTAAAAATGAGATGTAATATTTGACAGATTTCATAGCGGGGAAGTTAATTTGTTCGAAAAATGTAAAGGTTAATGTTTATTTCTGTTCTATTAGTTATATTTTATAAAAATAAATAAACCAAACCACAGATATTCATAAAAGTAGAATTTTTTTAAAAATTGTTACAAATGTGGGAAAAATTAAAGAGCAAAACACTGAGGCATTGTTTTGTGTATTAATTAATACACTAAAAACTGATAAACTTTTACTTAAAATTAACTTCTCAATTAACTTAAATCTTAATTGACATTGTGTAACAAAAAACTTCACCTCAGTGTCAACTAGCGACATCTGGTGAGCGGAAAATTATTAGCCTTCATTGGTTGTCAGCGCTAATTTATATAGTAAAATATTATAAGTAACCAGCTTAATTTGACATTAAATCTATTTTCCGCAGCCGATACGGTACCCCCTGCGAATTGAAACAGCTAATCGACCGTGCTCACGAGATGGGTCTGTACGTGCTTCTGGACGTCGTGCACTCGCACGCATCTAAAAACACGTTGGATGGCCTGAACGAGTTCGACGGTACCACTGCCTGCTACTTCCATGACGGGCCGAGAGGCACTCACACACTGTGGGACAGTCGCCTCTTTAATTACTCAGAGTAAGTTATACGAGTAAATTTTTTCAAATACTTTTCTAGTTACATTAATTCGCAGCTACGTGATTTTTTAAAGAAAAAAAAACTCCATAAAATTATTATGTATTCGATCATTTTGTTAATACTATCATAAAAATTAACTACCTTTTGTATCAAATTCTCAAATAAATTTGAGAAGCGGACTATCGAGATTAATATAATTCATTCATTGAATTATATTAATCACACTGAATATATATTCTTTTATCATCGTCGTCAACATAGGAAAAAATACTTTGTCGATGATATGTCTTTTTATTTTTTTGATTCTGATTTCGTCTTCCTCCTAGTTCGTGGTGACAACTTCCGAATAATGGAAAGCTATCAGCTGCGCAGGAGATATTAAAGTGGCACAATTTTGTAATTCATTCATTCGTTACAACCCATTAAAAACTGCTGAACACAGGTCTCAATCATGTGAATTAGACCATATTCCAATGCCAATCTCACTTCCACACGATTTACCCTACTTCCTAACGAACGAGATATCCATTCGAAAAATACACATCTAAATCTCTCAAACTAATCATCGCCAACAGCTGCACCTGTTAAGAAAGTATTAGCACTACGCCCATCGATCCCAATGGTGAGTATAGACAAATTTTAAAACGTGATAGAACCACGCCGCAGCTATATTATGGTTGTAGCACAAATGGATCGGCTCGACCGGGGTAGAACCACGCTCTCACAGAATACCAGCGTAAAGTAGCAGCTTAATGCTGCTGTGTTTCGTATGGTGAGTGTACAGAACCGGAGACCCTTTTACTGGAAACGAGGCTGAGCTTTTACTGAAATCTTAGTCCTCAGTCCTTAATCGAGGATAAATGTAGATGTCTAGGGGCCACAACATCCACTTACCACCAGGTGGACTGTGTGCTCGTTTGTCACCTTCATTCTATAAAAAATATCTTTTAAGTATGATATATACATTAATTACCGCATTTTTGAAAAAGCATAATATTGGACAGTTGATATAAAAGGCTGATAAGCCTGTAAGTCATTTTCTGGATGCTACTCTTGTATTAATCTATTATTAAACTACACCATCGACATAGGTTGACACCATCAGGTATTTTTTGAGATCTTTTTCGATGAGATGAAGTCTTATAGAGGCTGCAAAATTATTCTTCTTTTTAACCTCTAAAGTTCCGACATATCCGTATGGCGATCTACTTGTCAAAGTTATTGACACCGCCAAAGAGTATAGTAATATAGAAGCGACCCCTTAAAAACAATAGATAAGAGTGTTCAGAACTTAGAGTACAAATAAGCAAGGTATAGAGCGCGCGTATCGCTCAATGCCCATTATGCCAAGCGTAACCAGATGTTCTATAGATACTGATACATAGTTGAGAGTGGTTGAATAGTGATGCGCCAAGATTGACGCCTATGCGTTATTGTACTTAAGTTATTAATTTGATTATGTAAGTATTTCTAAATATTAGGTAAGCGATAATTATAAGGTATGTTTTAAATCAATAAAACATAGGTACGAATTTATGAAACGATGTTTATTAATCAAACACAAACATCTAATTAATTTACTCCCCCTTAAAAACCATATTATACAGGGTTACTGGGAACTCGACAACTTCCAGCAGGGCTAGCATGGGCAGGAGACAATTTTATCCCCTGGGAAAGGAGAAAATGTTTATCCCCTCGCTTAGTTTTATCCACCCTTCGAGCATGGGCACACCGGTGGATATAATATCCACAGTAGGTAAAATGGGAGATAGACTTAGACTTTTATTTTTATTTTTGTTAGGCTCGTATTCTTGCCAGTTATAGTTAGAATACAATTGCCAGACGTGGTCTACCATTAAAGGTTATTCAAAGTAAGTTATATGTCTTAAGGTCACTGACAACTTACATTTTATTGATAGACTTCAGTACCAGTGTGTATCAGTAAACATTATTTGTTAAAAGGTATTTGAAACATATAGTATTTTTTGTCCACAGAACTGAGGTGCTAAGGTTCTTGTTATCGAACCTGAGGTGGTATCAAGAAGAGTATCAATTCGATGGCTTCAGGTAAATAAAAGAATTATCGTAAGTTATGGAAGATGATGTTTGACTATAACACAATATATTTAATTTAATATAATATTTTTATATAGAGCCGTGGTAGGTCAGATGGTTAGCGCTCGCTGTGAGTTTCACGGTACGTGAGCAACCCGGATCGATCCCCGCCGGCACCAATGAAATTGTTAATTGCAATTTTAAGTGCTGATTTACCACGTGCTCGGTGGTGAAGGAAAATATCGTGAGGAAACCTGCTTGTCTGAGAAGTAAGAAAAAAAAATATTTCGAAGACATGTGAAGTTCGCCAACACGCATTGGGGCAGCGCGGCGGACATTTGCTTGCTTTAAAACCCTCTCAGTAATGAGAGGAGGCCTGTGCCCAGCAGTGGGACGTATATAGGCTGTAACTTTAATATTTTTATTTAATGTATGACAATGTACTTGGCTATTATGAAAGAAATAGGTTTTAAAAGTCATTGTTTGAAACAAGGAAGGCTACAGATGCGTTGTCACCTCTGAGTACTAAAATGGAATGCGTCACTGCCTGTAATTATATTGTAAATACTCCATACTAGAAAACAGCATTGCTATTTGGTGGTAGAAATACGTTGGTACCTACCCAGACGACTCATAGGCAAAAAAAAGTCCTACCACTTAGTTATCACATTGGCACAAGAATGAATTACTGACGAAAATAATTTAATTGTGGTATAGGGTAATGTATAGTGGCGGTGTAAGAATATCCACTACCCCATATTACTCCCGTGAGTGTCGTAAGAGGCGACAGAGGGAAAGAAATCAGATGGGCAGCAGCGTCTTCCTAATAACGACTAACTAACTGCGGTTACCAACCCGCTCGCCAAAATGCAACCTTGCAACTATGGCAAAATATTTCCTATGCGGCAATCTATGGAGAGGCCCATGTTCAGCGGTGGACTTTAATAGGTGCAACAGTAACGATAGGTACAGAGTAGGTACATTAATAGAACTTTAGAAGTCATCACTCATAGTCCAATGGGACGGCGACCCGACACAACTCTAGAGAGATCAGGTGCAGGACCAAAGGCATTGTGAGCGTTCCAAGACACAGGTGTATAACGATAGCACATAAAGTTATCTATGTGTCATAGTATATAGAGTAATGATAGTGACGTAAAGTAATCTATGAAGTTTTTTCTATTAAGTAGACTTTCAAAAAATCCAGACTACGTAGGTCGGGTCGTTTTTAGAGTTCCATACCCGAAGGGTAACCAACGGGACCCTACGACTCTGCTGTACATCCGTCTGTCTGTCAGCGGGCTGTATCTCATGATCCGTAATAGGTAGACAGTTGAAATTTTCACAGAATATCTGTTTCTGTTGCCGCTATAACAACAAATAATATAAATAAAAATAAATTAAAGGGGGCTACTAGAAACATGTTTTACGATGGTACGGAACCCTTGATGCGCGGGGCCGACTCACAAACAATGTATGTGTGTGATATTTTTTATGCTTTTAAGGTTCGACGGGGTTACGTCTATGCTTTACCATAGCCGTGGTATCGGCGAAGGATTTTCCGGTCACTACGATGAATATTTTGGCTTAAACGTGGATACAGAAGCCTCGTTTACCCCTTGCCAACGAGCTCATTCACAAACTTGATAGCAGGGCTATCACAATTGCAGAGGTAGGTAGAAATAGTTTTACTTATATACTTCCACACCATACAAAAATGTTCAGTATATACTAGTACTATAAAAAGTACATGCAATGAGTGGTCTTATTGCTGACAACAATCTCCTAACAATCAATAGATAGACAGAATTGCAAGAAGAATGAAAGTGTTTGTAAAAATCTGTAAGGCTTCATTGCAGAACGAAATTAAACACATGCATATTCGTTGTCCCCTATCTTTCTCTGCCCATCAAGATGCTTGTCACGTGAACTGCCAATTCATTAATAATATAGCTAGGTAGTGCAGTGGCTAAGCGCTACGGGCTGTGGGTTCTAATCTAGTACCGTATAACTATTTGTATAGGCTAGCCAGCAAAATTTTTTCAGACGTTTGTGCAATTTATACACATACAGAATACAGATACAGCTTACTCATAGCGTAGAGTAAACATCATGTGTTTAAAATTTACTTTTGTTAATCGCCATTTTCAATAAACCATTATCATTATTTAAAAGAAAAATATCATCTCATCGGCCAACAAAATTATATTTGTCGCTTTTTAGTGATATTTACACGATGTTTCAGTCAAAGACACCTACCTAAGCGATCAAGCTTAGGTAATAGGCGCTCGCTTTAATTTCAGAGTCGGCATCACTGGAATTACATATCGGAATTTTACTGAAAGTTTCACCGGAGCGTATTTTATAAAACGAAGTATGATCCTATTTTGAATATGAGCCAATTAAAAACATTTGTGTTGACGCAATCTAGAATATACTATCTGGGTCGTTGATTTGTCAGATTTTCGTTTAAATAAATATATCAGATTCAGTTCATAGTTTTACTATCACTATTACTATCATTATAGCCTATCAGAAGTCTACTTTTTTTATAGGATAGGATGACAAACGAGCACACAGTCCACCTGATGGTAAGTGGTTGCTGTGGCCCATAGACATCTACATCTATCCTCGTTTGCGAATCAAAATGCAGATGCGTTATCACCCGTGAGGACTAAGATGAAATGCCTCTTTTCCAGTAAAAGGGTCTCTGGTTCTCACTCACCTTACGAAACACGGCAGTGTTAAGCTGCTATTTTACGCTGGTGTTCTGTGAGAGCGTGGTCCTTCCCGTTCGAGCCGACCCATCTGTGCTACAACTATACTACTAATATAGCTGCAGCATGGCTCACTTTTGAACGTAGGCCTTCTTCAGATTGCCACAAAGTACGGTCCTGACCCACATGCATCAATCGACTAGATAACGTTTAAAGGTTACGCGGTCTTAAATATATTTACCAAATTATTATTATTAAATTTTAAATAAATTCGACCCAACTTTATGCTATTAATTCCAGACAAAAATCAATTTAAAACTTTTGCAAAACCACAGACTGCAAAGATAATTAATTATCATAAACTATAATAATCAACATATCTGCCATAATTATTGAAAAGTCATCAAATTACGAAAAGCATACAAAAATACGCGCCAAAATATCGAAAAGTTAAAGCTGTCGTCACGCACCTCATGCTCTCGTCATGACTTAATATGAAAATAAGCAGATCGGCACTTGTCTTAAGTGCCGATCTGCTTATTTAACATGCTCGAGATGCGCACACAAATCAATATTATTTGAAATCACCTGTAGAAACAAATTCAATAGTGAAATTTTACTTAGATAATTACAGAGTCCATATTAATTTTTACATTTATTTTATAATTATAATAGAGTAAACTAATAAAATAGTAAGTACGATTAAGTATTTTTTACGTTCGTAATTAAAATAAGTAACGAATTAGTTACAATGCATAAAATAAATTTGTTAAGATAAACTTAATTATAAAAATTGCAGGTAAAGATTAAAGAATATACGTTTTATTAAAACACCTCAATATAACTACCTACCATTATTTATCATTTTATCACCGATACTTTCAATAGATTTTCTTTAGTTTCAACGTACTTACATTACCTACCTAAATATCTCATCCGACCCACCTTTGACTCGAACAGTCACATACAATTAAAAAACGCTGGTGACGACGAAAAACTTCCGCTATCAGTATAAATACGCATGGGTGTAACAAAAGTTTTCAAGAACCGGTTGCCAACCCTGTTGTATAATATAGTATCTTAATAAAACATTATATATCCTACTATTTATACGTCCGGCAATGATATGTTAATGCTATGTTAGTCCCTACTTTAATGTATGGTACTGAAAGTGGTATGTAGCAGATGTAGTATTAGAGTAAAATTATAATGCTCCATATAGGTATTAGACGTGACTGAACGACAGGGTGAAAAATTGTGTGACACAAGAAAATTGTGGTTTGCAAAAAATGTTATGACCAGGAATAAAAAAGGGGATGCTTCGGTGGTTTGAACATGTAAAAAGAACGAATAAATGATTTACCGAGCAAATTTATGCTGCAGAATTTAGCGGCAAGCAACGCTCGGCGGCGAAGAAAAAATCACAAAGAAAGCAGAAAAAGCTACACCTAGCAACGAATCGTATGGTGGGAACTTTACTGTAGTTAAATAATGTCCCTAGGACGTGTCTGGCATGCCGGCATCAGGACGACCAGTACGCGAGGGCGGTACAGGCTTCGACTACCGTCTAGGTATGGCCATCCCCGATATGTGGATCAAGCTGTTGAAGGAAGAACGCGACGAAGATTGGAAGATGGGCTACATCGTGCACACACTCACCAACAGGCGTTGGATGGAGGGCACCGTCGCTTATGCTGAGAGTCACGATCAGGTCAGACATTACATAATTATGACATAGTTTTCGGGACTTTTGTGTTATTTTTTCTAACATTTATTATACTAATGTAATGACTATTCCTCTGGTCTGGTTGTAGTATAAATAATTGACATCGAGTGATACTGCATCTAAGATAAATTCGAATTTGCGATGTTATTACCTGCCGCAGAAGCAGGGTAATGTTTTTCGAGTGTAATGTATGTTTGTATGTCTATATCTTTGGCACGCTCTCTAGCCTAAACAGCTTGATGGATTTTAACTTATGTAATATTGAAATGACACCCGTCCTAATCTGCCCATGTTCGATGTAACTCTTATGCGATAAGATCGGAAGTCGTCTAGGATGCAATGTCAGGGTTACGAATGATTTCGCAGCATATTGAGAAAATAGCTCTGACCATTAGTCTATTTATTATTCGGTGACACCTTATTCAGTTCCTATTTTCCATCTTGTTGATGTAAAATCTAAAGAATGTATTTTGAATATTGTTAAAAGTCATGTGTCAAAAAATTTATTTATTTAGCAGTAATTTTTTATTATTATATTGTTGACAAACTAGCCGAAGGTCAACCTGATGGTAAGTGGCAGTAACACAGATATTGTCACCCCTGAGGACAAAGACAAAATGCCATATAGCACATATGCATAGTTTGTTTTAGACGAAAACACGGTTTACTGACCAGGAAGGCAGAAAAGACCTACAAATTGTTAAAATATGCAGACATGATAGATATAATCTGATCCCAACTTAATGGGATTACACATATCGTCACACATACCACTCCTCCTATAATAAATTTACTATAAATCACTCGCACGACAACGTAAAAAGTAAGAAATAAACAGTGGGATATTTACGCAGGCGTTGGTAGGCGACAAGACAATCGCGTTCTGGCTGATGGACGCGGCGATGTACAGCCACATGAGTACCATCAGCGAGCCCAATCCAGTTGTGGAGCGCGGGCTCGCTTTGCACTGCATGATACGACTGATTACTCATGCGCTCGGCGGAGAGGCATACCTCAATTTTATTGGTAAGTAAACATTTTTAAGCTAAACATGACTAGACTAGACGAATAAAGATCGACGCAGTGCGGCTAATTGCCGCATGCGGGAAGCCGAAGGTCAGGGTAGGTGGCCAGCACGCCTTAGGAGAGACATTATTGTTACGAGCTTAGGTTCGAGACAATTAAAACCTGCTGGAGTGAATTACCAAAATTGACACTTTAATTACACAACACTAATTACAGAACACAATTTTACTGTAGTTTCCAGAACCTTCTACTGTAGAAACATCTAGAATGTTCGAGTACATATCGGTCCCGAAATTTCTAGAAGGATCTTGACCTTCCTAGTTCTGCTACTGATACCAGAGGGCGCTAGTGGCTAGTGTTGCATGTACAAGACATTAATAGTGGCGCAACATTATGTTTAGCGGCTGATGCCGCGGACTGATGATGATGATGAAGTAATATCTTAGTTAACTAGAGACAAGAAACGGAAATTGTCTAAATCAGTTACCCGTTAGTGAGTCACTATCGGCATATAGTTGCATGTCTCGCTTATAAGATATATCTTTCTCATCATTAGCTTCAGATAGATAATGGACCCTCCTATATTAGCAAAGATTTGATGCCTGAAGTAAAGTTATTGTATTGTATTGTATTTGTCATGATGGTCGGCATGATAGCGGTAGTCTGCACTTATATCGGACGCTGCTACTCATCGCCGGTTTAAGTGTATTTATTTTCTTTTCTATTATCATCAACCCAAAGAAATCTACTGCCGGACATGACCTCTTCTGTTGTAGTGAGGATTTGGTTTGGATGGACAGCCGCAGTACAGACACACGAGCACCTTTGACGTTTATTTGTATAAACGAGATGATGGACCGCCATCTATCTGAAGCTAATAATTATTCAGGCATTTCCCACAGAACAGATTTTTGTTCCGTGGCTAGGTAGGTATGTTAGGTTAGTAGTTCAGCACATTACATTGACATCTCGTCGATTGTCGGAAACTTTATAAATATTCCTGTCGTCTAGTCGACTAATGTAACATCTATAAGATGTAAGCGCGATGGCTTCACATACACCACCACCATAAGGGTTTTACATAAACGAACCTGCCCTCAATAAATTACAGTGCAATTTTCTTAGGTTAGATTTTCTCAGAGTATGGTACGCGACCTTTAGAGTTTTCCAGTTGATCGTAGGGGTTCGTGACAAGATTTACGTTATGGCGGCGGACTGGCTGGCTCACACGTGCTATACGCATGATGGTGGCTGGTTTACTATACAAACTACTGAGACGTAACATAGTTTCGATGATCCGCATAGGCGGCGAAGGTGTAGCGTGCGAATTACTTGCTATTGTGTCACCATCAAGCTATTTAAAAAACTTTTGACTGTACATTTAAAAAATATTGGTAAATCCAATTGTGCATGCCTTAAGCGCATTAAAAATTACGTATAACATGTACGTAAATTTTTAAAGAAGTTTAATTACAAGTTTTCACTAAAACCTTATAATTATTACTATACTCCAGTTTTCCGATAATTTTATGTCCAATTTCAATTAAAAAAACCTTGATGTAAAAGCCAAAAGTGGACGACCATAATACTCATATGATCGTAAAAAGTAAAAAATTTGTAAATTGTAGTTTTATTCGTCAAAGAATTTCTGTCACCGAAGTACACCTTCAGGTCACTCTATCAAGTCCGGAGGTAAGGTCTCTTCATAACTAACAAAACGAGCCAAAACTCGGCACACCTATTACTACTCTTCGAGGAGTTCCAGTCGTATTCATCGAAGTACACCTTTAGTCACTCTATCAAGTCCGGAGGTAAGGTCTCATCATAATTTACAAAACGAGGCCAAACTCGGAACACCTAGTTCTACTGTTTGAGGAGTTTCAGTAGTATTCACCAGTACACCTTCAGGTCACTCTATCAAGTTCGGAGGTAAGGTGTCATCATAACTAACAAAGGAGGCCAAACTCGGCACACCTAGTTCAACTCTTCGAGGAGTTCCAGTAGCATTCACCGAAGTACACCTTCAGGTCACTCTATCAAGTTCGGAGCTAAGGTTCTCATCATAACTAACAAAATGAGGCCAATTTGGCACACCTAGTTCTATTCTTTGAGAAGTTCCAGTAGCATTCATCGAAGTACACCTTCAGGTCACTCTATCAAGTCCGAAGGTAAGGTCTCATCATAACTAACAAAACGAGGCCAAACAAGGCACACCTAGTTCTACTCTTCGAGGAGTACCAGTAGCATTCACCGAAGTACATTTAAGGTCACTCCATCAAGTCCGGAGGTAAGGTCTCATCATAACTAACAAAACTAGGCCAAACTCGGCACACCTAGTTCAACGAGGAGTTCCAGTCGTATTCATCGAAGTACACCTTTAGGTCACTGTATCAAGTCCGGGGTCTCATCATAACTAACATAACGAGCAATAATCTCGGCATACCTGGTTCTACTCGTCAAGGAGTTCCAGTAGCAGATACCGAAGTACACCTTCAGATCACCCATGAAGTCCAAGAAGTATCATCATCATCATTATTACAGCGTTTCACAAGTCCACTGCTGAACATAGGCCTCCCGCAAGGAATGCCACAAAGCACGGTCACAAGCCACCTGCATCCATCGACTTCCTGCATGTCTTACAAGGTCGTCACTCCATCTAGTGGGGGACGCCCACACTTCGCATGCCGGTACGTATAAGCATATTTATACATAAATCCTACTTACTTTTAGCGAAACAAAATCTATACAAATAAATAAAATTGAAGTGCCCGTTTGTAATGTCAAAATTACAGCTTTTACTAAATGCATATGAAAGTATATACGGTAATTATAACAAAAATACAATTTTTAAATTTTTGTCTGTCTGTCTGTTTGTTCCGGCTAATCTCCGAAACGCTGGACCGATTTTGACGGGACTTTCACTGGCACATAGCTGATGTCATAGGAGTAACTCAGGCTACTTTTATTTTAGAAAAGATTTAGGGTTCCGCGCAAAAATTATAACCCTAAATTACACGCGAGCGAAGTCGCAGGAACAGCTAGTATTGTAATAAAATCTGTGATTATAAAATAATAATAATATCTTACCTTGTCAAGTATGTATCAAATTTGGTTTTGGAAAATTTTGTATTTACAGCGATCGATATTTTTGCTGCCTATTACCGCTGCTATAAGCAAACGATACAGTAATCCACATAACGGCGGCCGAGCGCGGAGTGAGGCAAATGCAAAAAAGTGTATATAAAATAAATTATAACAAGCTCAAAACACCGAAAATTTCGGGATCTCTCAGCCGAAGAATTAATTATAACTAAACACAACAAAATTAAACTGCCATTTACATTCCACGGCTTCCATATTGAGTTAAACAATTGATATTTTCAAAAGTTATCGTGTTTACGCCTTCATGCGGACTTGATAAACCTACCATAAGCCACTAAAACCAATCAACAATCATTTATCTTTCTGACAATGTGCTTTTATATCATTTATATGTTCAATAAGATTGTTAGATACGATTTCATACAAAACGTTGTAATCTTGATTTTGGTGCTAGTAGAACATACCTATTCGCTTTGCGCTTAAGGCATGCAATAAAAATCCATATTTTCGTCTTTAGCTTTTTACGGGTTCCCCATTGTCAGGGACAGGGACAGACGGGACTATACGTTTGAGAAAGCTTGCTCTAGCACACAATATATAATAGTACTAGGTATACGTTGCTCTAGGTAGTTACGAATAAACACTTTACACGTGTTTTTCCACACATCTAAACTGCGGAAGATAGCTAACTAAGACAATCTATAAGACATACTCAAAAGGTTTCAAAGAAATTCCGTCTGTATCTACAGACAATCTATTTGTATCATATGCATGCAAACTAAGCTAGGCCAAATTTTAATATTAACAACCCTTCTCAACTTTATCAAAATTACTAGATGATACTATTAAACGTAAGTAGATAAATAAAGCTTTGAAGAAACTTATTGTCCATTTTGAAGTGATGATAGCTTGATTTACATTATTAAATTCTAAGTAGTTTCAGTAATATCATACCTGAACACAGGTAATATTATAAATGTGGAACTCACTATGTGTCACTAGATAATGTATCATTGTAATAAGATGTTATAATTTAATCCATCTAGGTAACGAATTCGGTCACCCTGAGTGGCTGGACTTCCCGCGTGCTGGCAACAACTCCTCGTATCACTACGCGCGTCGCCATGGCACCTCGTCGACGATCCTCCTCAAATATAAGTTTCTTAACGAGTTTGACCGCGATATGAACAATTTGGAAGAGAAACATGGATGGCTGAGATCTGATCCGGTTAGTACATTTTTAAAATTGGAATAAATTATTCAATTACAAACAAAACAAAATACAAAACGGTCTTAATATCTTAATATTTTGGTTCCAAACCAATCTCTTGAGTTTGTTTAGTTAACGATTGTACAAAATCTTCCCCGGTCAAGCCGAAACCTTCGTGCTGCATTCATAGTACGCAGCAGAGTAGCCACTGACAAATTCATCTATTATAATCATTTTATTCATAATCATTATATTCCTACCATAATACCAATAAATAAAGTAAACTTTAAACTTTAAGTTACAGTTTACTTACATTTACTTATTTTCTTATTCTTTTGAGCCGCGCGTTGCTGTGACTGAAAAGGAAAACATGTGCATATTCGAATATAACTTTGAGAAATTTATGATTTTGAAAAACAAATACTTACATTTTATTTATTTAGATTCAATAAAATAAAATATTTTGTTTGAGCTTAGTTTTCTTTATTCAGGCCTATGTGTCATGCAAACATGATGGTGACAAGGTAATAGCATCGAGAGAGCTGGCCTGTTGTTTGTGTTCAACTTCCATCCATTCCAGAGCTTCACGGACTACAGAGTTGGGGTCAATGTGTCGGGAAAATACCAGGTATATTATTTCTATTGAACAGAAATGCCTAAGATCTTTTAGTTTTACCTATATAAGTTTATAACCAACACAATACGTAATGTAAGCAATCTGTAATTTTCTATTAAAATCTTGCGGTCATCATCTATCATGGTATATTAAAGATTTGCCATATTATGATTGGCAATGTACCTAATAGTTCCAATGTTTCATAACATTATCACTGCTTCTCATTACCGACCTTGTACATTTGCATATCTTATTAAGTTTACTCGTATTTAAGTGTTATCGAGACAAATGGGAAATAGGTATATTAGAACTCAACATCTTTTGGTATTGGCTTTAATCAACTATTAAGACATACGATCTGAAGTTATTGATGTTCTTCACTGCCACCACACGGACCACGCGGCGTTGTGGTGATTACTTACATTAATGTTGAAGGTTTTGTCCCATTGTGTTGTAAGATTATTCGTTAATTGCCAGTGTTAAGTACCTACTCTGTAAATCCGACTGTGGGAAATGTTAGGAATATACATGGCGAGTTACTTTTTGCAAACAAAGTGGTTATCATCTTGTTTGCGTCAAAAGTAACGTACGTACCCAGACCTTGCCCAGACCGGCGACGGCGGCAACGTCAAAGGTACCTAGCGTGACGAACCAAGGCAAATCCTCTCTAAAAGTTAGTTAAAGTTACAGCCTATATACACGTCCCACTGCTGGGCACAGGCCTCCTCTCATATCTGAGAGGGTTTTTGGGCAAGGAAGTGTCCGCCGCGCTGTCCCAATTCGTTTTGGCGAACTTCACATGTCTTCGAAATTTTTTTCTTATTTCTCAGACATGCCGGTTTCCTCACGATGTTTTCCTTCACCGCCGAGCACGTGGTAAATCAGCACTTAAAATTGCATTAACAATTTCATTTGTGCCGGCGGGATCGAACCCGCTGCTCACGTACTGTGTTTACAGCGAGCTAACAATCTGAGCTACCACGGCTCTCCAGAGAATCCTCTAAAGAGAGGACACTTTTACGAGCTGATGAGAAAGTATTATTAACGGTGTTTGAAGGGTGCAGTATAACGTTGTTTAAAAAGTATTGATTGATTGAGCATTATTATTCAATGGTTAACATACGAATCATTATGCCAGGAGTCTTAAAAGTACACAATATAGTTTGGCAAATTGGATACGTAATGATGTATTTAATGGTGATCATACCACTGATGACCTATAACAGTAATAATGAGTAGTTTAATTAATGTGGTCGATATACCTATATATAATCTAATGCTGAAGATTACTCACACCCAATTTTAAGATGCGACATCTTAAAATTGAGTAGCGTTTGAGGCTGAACCTATACTGGCAAAATTTGCAGAGAAGGTTCAGAATAAGTAAGTAATATAGGCAAATGGTGAATGAACAATTAATTTAAAAAAATCTCAAATATTCTGTCCTTTTTATCTTTTAAATTCAAAATGCGTGCGATCGGTAGGCAAAAACGTCGTTGCCCATAAATCACAATCAATTTGGGATAATCTCAATTAAAAGTAGAAGCCTTATTAACTCGTATTTTCAAAAACTGCAATAACGGTATATCATTATTTATATATTTTAACTTAAGTTTAAAATTTGGCTACTCTTTGAAAAATAACCTGTATAAGTTGTTCAATAGAGTAGACTGAAAAATTCGACCTACAATAATAGTATTTATAAGACACGAAAATGTAAATTAAAGAATTAACAATATAGGTACCTAATATAATATGTAATTAATTTATTACATATATTTTCAGGCCCTCTATGTTCGGATAGCAAAAAAGGGAGGTTTTTGAATGGAACCTGAGGGCGAGTTTCATTTAACGCAGAATATGCCTTGGAGCAACCGCAATGACTCAATACAGGTAATACTGGTAACATAGTGAATGTGGTTATCGATTTTGACTTTACTATGATCATCATCATCATTACAGTCCTTCACAAGTTCATTTCTGAACATAGGCTTCCCCCAAGAAATGCCAGAAAGCACGGTCCTGAGCACCTGCATTCGACTTCCTGCATATCTTACCAGGTCGTCACTCCATCTAGTGGGGGGCAGCCCCTACACGGGCTACCAGAGGCTGCCACTCGAGAACTTTTCTACCCCATCGGTTGTCGGTTCTTCGAGCTATATGGCCAGCCCATTGCCACTTTAGCTAATCCATTGGGCTATGTCGGTTACTCTGGTTCTACTACAGATATCCTCATTTACATAATACATTTTAAACATTACTATGATAGAAACATGCATTGTTAGAGTAGTAGTTTTAGGCATTTAGCTATAATTTTGCAGATTCAATTCCAGCACAAGACAAGTTTTTATATGGTCTACAAATAATTGTTCTGGTTCTGGATGATAATGTAATATATATGTATGTTAAATGCATTCACAATATGGGAGGAAATTGCTAGTGTGTGAATAACATTTATTAATAAGAAATTGTGGCTATTATGCGACAGGTCGTGTTCGAATTTGACCTACCTCCAAACTCCAATCATATCAAAATATTGGTAGATTAGGCCAATTGAGTACAGCTGTGTTTATACATACAGTATTTTATGTCTAGTGCAGCTGATAACTTTGGAGTCTATTCAGAAATTTGTAAGAGAAGGGGTACAATGTTTGTAAGATATCATTTTAATTACACATGGTGTTATTGAAATTTTGTTTCATTTCTGTTTTAGGTGTACATCCCATGCCGTACTGCAATTGTTTATGCAAGAAGTGATTAGTTGTGCTTCTTATAATACTGCTAAATTAATATATTATCTCATGTTAATTTTAATCATTAGTTAAAAAATTTGCTCAATATTTGTTTGCTGTATTTGGTTTTCAAATATTAAAGCTAATTTTAAACTTGTTATTCATTTATTTTGTATGATGTAAATAATGTAATTGTAGTAAATGTATTAAGATTATTCATAGAAAAATAAAATAAATTGTCTATCAAAATAATGTTCTTTTATTGAAAACTAGCATGGCACACCAATAAGCAAGTTATTTTTAGGTGTACAAGATAAAGGTGTAAGTCTTGATAAAGTTACTCTGTAACCAAATTCCTCTGCTAATCTAGCACGATCAGAATCAATGACCGCCATACATTTTGCTCCTCTTTCTGCCAAGTGATGGTCCTTGTGTGTTTGATCTGCAGCATGCCCAATACACAAATATTGATCAATATTAATGCTGCTAAATTTAGCACTTCTTGGATATGTAAGTCTATCCGTTGCATGAAGAGAGCCATAACAGCAAGGGCAGAGGACAAACTTTGCATTTGCCTTCAAACATTTGTCTAAAACCAAATCACTAGCCACTCCACAAGCATGTAAAGCAATACCAATATCAAATTTACCCACAAAAAAGTCTAAATTACATTGAAAGAGAATCACATTTTTTAAACACATCTCATGTACTCGCTTTGCTCAACAAAGACTGTTCTTTGTTTCAAAAGAATAACTGTACATTTAGGTAATAAATGAGCAAGAAGGATCCCCAAATGACCACTTCCACTGCAGAAGCTCCAATTAAATCACCTTCTTTTGTTATATTTAAAACAGCCAAAGCTAAATTTTCAAGTTGTTGAGATTTTCTCACTATTCTATCATCTGGTAAATGACCAGCACAAGGATTAGCACCATTAGGGATATCATCCCATTTTATTCCAGATTCAACTTTATTACAAGTAATTTTAAGCTCCATTCCATCCTGAAGTGCACTTAGAGCATTTTCTATATCAGATTCTTTAGTAAATAACCTCTTTTCGGATTATGCCTCTTGGATCCGATTTATATAGACTTACATCATCAATAGTGGGAACTATGACATCTACTTTTAAGGCTTTGCTGTAACTTTTGGCAAAATATCTAATATATTCTTTAATTGTAATATTGGCAATATTATCAAACCATTTGTATGTTAATGGTAGAGAGATTAAAGTAAGTACTTCCTAAACTTTGAATAATGATATAATAAGAAATGAAGAGAATCAAATCAGCTAATGTAAGAAAAGGCCCTTCTGCAAACTTATGACTTATATGGAGCTCTTCCATTTTTGTAGTACAATCAATTTCAAGTGATTTTTTTATGTTTGATTTCCATTTACGGGGTTTAGAAACTCTTTCTTTCTGAGACATCTCTTTTGTATCTTGTTCAATTTCATTTGAATTTGAATTAATATTTTCTTTCTTTAATTCTCTCGCTATCTTGTATATATTGTGTACTTTAACTGGTTTATTAAGATGATTTTCAAATCTAATTAAATTTAGGATTTCTTGCAACTGGCCTGAGCCTAAAATATTATTTACCGTTTTATAATATCTACTTCACAAAATTTGGTCCATATAGATACTTCATTTGGTGCTTGTAGACAACTTTTTCTAAAACTGAGTAATCCTTCTTCATGTTCATGTGACAAATTTTTCATGGATCTATATTTACAAATGTGTCTAGCTACCCCACAAAGACCTGATATAATGGTGTCTTCGTATTTAACTACTGGAAAATTACATGACAGTACTTGCCATGGTATGTCATTCTCATTATATATTTTAACATTTTCATAATGTTGAGTAAAGACTGACACATTAACAATTGTCCCATTTTTATAAACAAATTTTATATCAACGCCGTCTGGGGAACAAAATTTATAGATGCTGTAAGATACTAATGATTCTAAGGAAATATCAATTTTATGTGTATCTTGATAATTTGCAGGAGAAGTAAACGTTTCTAAGTACACTGTGTTCTGCATGTTTTATGTTACTCTTATGTTGTACTTGTATTCAAAGAGTATTTATATCACAATTCACAACTTTGAGTTGTATTGTATTGCATAATGTAGTATTTTTAATTAAAGACACTTAATATCTATTTTTTTATCCAGTAAAATTCTGATCTATTTTCCAATAAAATTACATTAGCACAAATTATAAAGTTGATTTTTATTATAATCAATAAACGTTTAACACATTTGGTCATAGGTTTTTCTTTGACTTTGACTGACTACTGACTAGTGACTGCTCTGAAGAGATGGGTAATTTTTTTCGCAACCTGTTACAGCAACAGGTTGCGACGAAAAAAAATAAAAATGTAACCTGTTACGACAAATCGCGCATTTGGTTTTTCCAGTAACGTCTAAGAACTAAACGTTATTAGGTTCAGTGTTGCCACCTTAGTGGATTTTCCACTAAATCTGGTGGTTTGGAACCCCTTTAGTGGCAAATTTTGCTTTTAGTGGCTAGTGGTTTTTATGGATTAGGAATTTATAATAAATTATAAGAAACGAGTCGTTTCATATAAATAGTCGTTTTCTATTTAGCCATATTTTTATTTCAAATATAAACCTATATATTTTTAGGAGTATTTTACTACGCAGGCAACACCAATCCATTTCCATAGACATTGGATTGAAAGCATTCACGGGGTTCCCCGTTAAATATATTTAGTATAAGGCAACTAATATAAAACGATGGAATGCAAGGGCGAGATCTATCTGTATCTCGCTCTCCGGAATACTAAATAGTTGAGAGGGATATAATTTCGCTTTCTATTCTATTTGACAGCATTTTACAATACTTAGTCCAATGTTTTGAACTCGGACGCACGATCACTCGGATTCAGTGCCTCAATGTGCGTTGTTGTTTGTTTTGTTTCGTTTTGCGATTACACATTTTAAATAAAATATTATTCATACGACGTCATGCCGAAACCTCAATATTCCAAAATTTAGGGATTCTTGGCTTCAAGATCCCGATTTAAAAGAATGGCTTCAAGCAGTTGAAAGTACCACTGGCCAAGTAGCAAAAATTTTGTGGAACGATATTAAGAAGTCACTACGGAGATTTAAAACACATGCTCTTTCGAAAAGCACCAACAAAATAGAAAGGTAAATTATAGCTTTGTCTTTGTTATTTATAACGGTTCGAACTTGGTCAATTAATGAGGTTGCATTTAAATTTTTCTTATATATTTCATTATTTGTTTATAGGTTATCACCAAACAACCTAAGCTGACATTCAAAAGGAGTCTACTGATAATAAAAGAAAGATGAAGCCAGAGTTGCCTTATTTACAGCAATGCATACAAGTATACGAACAGTTGATCATTTAGAGAAGTTATTAACCATAGCCATGAAAAGAAATAAATAAAATGCAGATGCACCGAACTAAGTGCACGTATGTAATAAAAATATATTTTAGCATCTCATTTTACAGAACTTATAAAAACGACATTAAGATCAACCATACAGTTTATTAATAGATGAATCCACAGATATTGCTGTACAAAAATATTTGGGTTTAGTTATAATTTATTACAGCACTACACATGAAAAAATAGTTTCAACTTATTTGGACCTTGCTGAACTCGACGCATGTAATGCTGAAGGTATTGTTTCTGCCATAAAGCGGACGCTTAAACATTTCGACTTAATTGAAAACTGAAACTTAATGGGTATTGGCACAGATAATGCTTCGGTGATGGTTGGCGTAAATAATGGAGTTTTTCCCGATTGAAACAAGAAATACCGCACTTAGTTTTGGTACGTTGTTTATGCCACCCCTTGCAACTGGCTGTTTCAGCAGCAGCAAAGGAATTTCTTCCATGAAATCTTGAATTTTAATTAGAGACATATGATTGGTTTGCTCGCTCGTCTTCCAGACAAGTTATCTATAAAGAGCTATACAAATCCATCAACGATGGACAGCCTCTTAAAATTGTTCAAGCCTGTCAGACTAGATGGTTATCCATAGAGTCTGCTGTGTCGAGAATTTATACGCAATGGCTGGAGCTTAAAACTCATTTTTCGATTGCTAAGTTGCACGAAAGGTGCCACACGTCAGAGCTATTGCACTCTATGTATGCGAATGATATAAACTATGCATATGTATCATTTATTTATCCAATTTTGATTGATATAAACAGAGTTAATAAAATGTTTGAGTCAAAATACGGACCACACCTTATTGTGCGGTGAATTAACAAACTTGATTGATACGCTTGTCACCAAAGTAACGTTGCCTACACATAAGATAGATATCTTTACTCAAAATATTCGTGACTATTTGGACCAAAGATGCTACCTGGGATCCGATTCGAAAACATATTCAAGAAATGAAAGAGAAAGGTTTTCCCGAAGAGGAAGAAGTATTGCGGAATAGGTGCATACAGTTTATAGTTTGTCTCATTGACGAAATAAAAACAGATTGCCGGAAAATATTACTCTATGAAACAAATATCCTGTATAAGTGTCGAAAAGCCCTGCATCACAACAAAGAAAATCTTGTTGATATAATGGCTCGGTTCGTAACAAGTACAGAATTAATTGCAAAATTGACGATCAATGGCAGCATTCATTTACTGAGATGGAATGAAACAAAAGATACAAAAATTTTTGGAGCGAAGTCTTGAAATTCAAAGATGCACAAGGTGTTGCTCGATTTCAAGAATTAGCAACATTTGCGATTACACTTTGGTATTGCCATTCTGAATGCCGATGTGGAAAGACTTTTAGTAGCATGAATATTATAAAAACAAAGCGAAACAGAATGAAGCTAACTCTTTGAAATCAATTCTAAAAATACGCTGCGGTATGCAGTTTAATGAAAGCTGCAACAATTATGAAATTCCTTTAAATCTTATAAAACAAATTGGGACGAAGGAGTCATATCAGTCCGATAAGGATAACAGTAAGGCTGAAAATGAAAATGCAGATTCATCTGAAGACGATTTATTAATGTAAATATATTAAGCAACTTTATTTTTAATTACTAAAAGTAAAAAATTATATTAACAACAATGAGATTTTTAATAATAAAACATTACTTTTTTTTTGCTTTAATCATATTCATATATCTTAGTGGAAATTTTAGTGGTTTTCAGGAGGACATCTTTTGTTAGTGATTTTCTGGTGGTTTGAGGAGCCTTGTCTGGCGGATTGCTATTTCATCCGTTGGCAACACTGATTAGGTTGCGTCAATTACTAAATGCATTAACACTGCTACCAACACGTTGTCAATTTTGTTTCTTTTTTAGTTATATTATTTTGGCGTCGATTAGTGACAAAATGACTTAATTTTCAACCAAAAAGTTTTGTCAATTGATTATTTCAAATGTTAATAAAAATTAAAATGTTGGTACGTCATACTGTAAACAATTGTTTATTTAAGTTTTATTGCCCATCAATAAATTATATTTTTCATTGCTTTAGTTTCATAACGAAATAGTTAGCTACCTCTAGTAACGACTATACAAAACAATAACTAATAGTACTTAAGCAACGAGTTAAGATTGCGTGGTTATTAGAAACCTGTTGCAGAAAAACCTATTGTCGCAACAGGTTTCAAAAGATAATGAAATAGATATGTAGCAAGCTACAGATACGACAGTGACTTTTAGTCAAGTTCCCAACCGCGTTTTGGCGCTGTAGTCGCCTATTTTGACAGATGACTAATGACTATACAAATTCAGTATAGCTATGTATAACTTAGTGATGGCAAGCACATCCTTCAAATCACCGATATCGATATTTAGTGATGTTCTTATTTTATCGATATCGATGTAAGAGTACGTTTATAGTTATGCCAAAAATATTACTTAATGAAACAATTATAGTATAAACATTTATTTTTATTCAAGCACACCAATATCATATACATACACACGTAATCTTAGGATTAAATTAAAGCTACATTGTTATATATTAAAATGTACATAACATTGTACAGGTAACGATTTGATGAAAACAGAGTAATATTTATTGTTCATTTAAATAAAGCAAATAGCAAATGAAAGAAATCAAACCAAAGGAATCATATTTAATCATAGAGCTCAATATTTTACTTACAAGTTACTTTTTATATTAATTTTAAACAGCTATAATTCAAATAGTTATGAATTAAGTGAGCACCTTCCTGTATAAGATAAGGAATTTCGCTAGGGTATGCTAATTATTATTTGGTCTATATAACATTTGTTTAGAAGCAAGACAAACATTTTTTCTAAAAGTTTGTTGTGTTTGGAGCTTTGTTTCATTAGTAGAAATCCTATTAATTTTACATCTAGGGTTAAACCTGGCCATTTTGTTATTTTAAATTGTTTTAATTACATTAATAATAAATCACCCTTCAATATTTTATTATTTATGTTGCACCATTTGTGCCCGTGTAACCTAATTAAAATTTTGATGAAAAGTTTTTTTACAATTAAGGCATGCTTATTACATCCTAGCCAAGAAAAACTCTGTGCTCAACTTGAACTTGCTTGTGAAGAGGATAGGAGATCTGCAAAACATTGGGAGTGTTTCAGAGTTTTTTTTTATTATTATGATCATTTTCGAAAAGATACTAACATTTAATAATGTGTCTCCATAATCCTCTTCGCAATTAGAGAATTTCGAATGTGGACTAACTATGTTAGATAATATCAGATATTTAAAGGCATATATAAATATGTTTGCATTTAGTCAATATTTCTATAACTTATAGCTACATATTATACATCCAAAAATAAATTTTCAAAGGGTCTTGGTTAATAGTATAGGTTTTTTGGATAATAATATTCTACATTATACTGTTGAAATAATAATTTGGAGACCCTTATAAAACTTTCAAGTAATCCATCCTTGTCGGGATGGACCTCGCACAAGTCGAGGTTTTCCTACTTGTATAGCATGTTTGCTACTATACAATGTGTCCGGTTACCGGTGTCGGATTTTAATGCTATAAAATATAATCAATTTCATCGACAAATCATGTCTCAAATCTCATTTAGACCTAGCTGTATTTAAATGGCAGCCATTTAAATTTTCAGTGTCACCACCTCGACCCCTGCATTAAAATTACAATATTCACCGATGTAGAAGTCTTACGTTCTTAAAAGATGTCTCATTGGGTAGATAAAGATACGTAATAAAATAAAAGCAAACCTTTAACTGCAAAATTGTATTTAGATCCTAAAAGACTAAGAAAAGAAAAAAATAAAAAAATCGGTTATTTTTTCACATTTTCGACTTTAATGAAAAAGTAGGTCATTTACCTATCAATTTTGTACATTTATTAGATAGAGCAAGATATTTTAACATAAACGTTAAGATCTTAATTGTAAATTAAATAGTTTAAGAATTGTACTTTATCAAACACGACCTCTAAAAGCGCAAGCTGCACGCAGGATCATTTATGATAGTTCAAGAGCAGGTAGAAAACCCAAAGCCCATTGTTTGATGTTCTAAAAGTGTACTTGGGACAACAAAAACAGTCGTCCCTCGCCACGCGTTGTGATTACACTACTTTGCCTCCTAAGATCGCTTGTTGTTGTTATTGTAAAAAAAACGTTTTGTGGAACTTTAAGTTTGTGGTGAAGTTTCTAGTTATTTTGATATTTTCAAAATGGCAGATGGTGAATACTCAAACCAGCATGTCGCTGATATCCACTTTGTGTATAGATTGTGCAACGGCAACGCAAACAGAGCTATCACAGAGTACGCCAGAATGTTTCCCAACAGGCCTACACCAAATGCTCGCACTTTTGTAAGGATACATTTGCGGATAGCTGAACTTGGGATCAGAACACCCGCTAAAGAAAGATTTCGGCTTGTGGCACCTGAGGAGAAAGAAGAGATATTACGTTTAATTACACAAGATCCCAGACTCAGTGTAAGACGAATAAGCAATATGCTTAATTTAACAAAATGGTCAGTGGAGAGTTTTAAAGAGGAAGGTTTGCATCCTTACCATTTTCGGGGTAAGACATTCGCGAACCTGATTATGCTATAAGGGCAGTTTTTTGTTCGTGGATCAATTATAGAAGAACAAGACAAGATGCAGATTTTTAAAAAGAATTTTGTGGACTGACGAAGCCACTTTCACGAGATCGGGTTATACAAATCACCGTAACGAGCATCTGTGGCTTTAAGAAAACCCTCATGCTGTAAGAGAGTACTTTCCAACATGAAATTCGAGTGAACGTTTGGGCTGGAATAAAAAGATATTTTAATTGGGCCGATAATTTTACCAGAAACTATGAATGGCCCAAGATTTTAGAGTTTTTGCAAACACAGGTTTTGGAAGAATTAATGAGCTCCATTAACTCACAGAGCAAGGATGATTCTCCAACTTGACGGTGCACCTGCACATTTTGCAGTAAATGCGAAATTATTTAAATGAGCGCTATTCGCCGTGGATTGGTCGCGGTGGAGGATCGCTTGGCCTCCGCGTTCACCGGATTTAACCCTTAAACTTTTCTATGGGCACTGAAGCAAAGAGTTTATGCGAACGTGCCAAACTCACGAGAAGAGTTGATTAATAAAATAATCGAAGTAGGAAATGAATTGCGACAAGATCGGAGATGATCAGACGTGCAACTCAACATGTGGCAATAAGGGCTACAACATGTCTCCAACATCGCGGAGGTCATTTCGAACAGTTTTATAAATAACTTTTAGTTACGTGCATTTTGAAATGTTGTGTTTCATTCTTCTCATCAATTCACTTTGTCTGTCTGCAACCAGGCGACAAATTTTCAAAGGTCATATTCAAACAGTTATAATACTGATTTTTTTGGTTACAATTAAGATTTTATGTTTTTGGTTAGGAAATGTTCTGATCTATCTGATTAATGTAAAAATCATTAGGTAAATGACTTACTTTTTTCATTAAAGTCGAAAATGTGAAAAATAACCGATTTTTTTTACATTTTTTTTCTTTCAGTCTTTTAGGATCTAAATACAATTTTGCAGTTAAAAGTTTGCTTTTATTTTATTACGCGTATCTTTATCTATCCAATGAGACATCTTTTAAGAATGTAGGACTTCTACATCGGTGAATATGTAATTAATAATGGGTCGAGGTGGTGACACTGAAAATTTAAATGGCTGCCATTTAAATACAGCTAGGTCTAAGATTTGAGACATGATTTGTCGATGAAATTGATTATATTTTATAGCATTAAAAGCTCCGACACCGGTAACTGGACACATGGTATAGCATGGTGTCTACAAAACCATTTTTTTTAATTTTATTAATGGCTTCAGTCCAAAAGTATGATGTTGTGAATTTTGTTTAACCACTCGTCTTAACTTTCCTCTTGCACACCACCGGTAGTCATTGACGCTGTCAGTGTGTCGAAAAATTCAACAACTTCTGTTAGGCCATTTTGCTTCAGAGTTTGTTTAATGAAAATAATCTGAAAAAGTACTTTTACAGTTATTACACCTGCAAGTCTTTCACCAAAAGACACTTCTTATTTGCTTACAACAACAGACTTTGCTAACCTTTATAAATTGTAGTGTGTATTATAAATTTAATGCACTAATAAACAGCACTTGAAAGATACAGGTTGTCTCATTTAATAATGTCCTTGGCGACCTTGCCAGGCGAGCTGGCCACTGATAGTTATAAACTCATAATAAATATAAGATACTCAGAAACTCATAATAGATATAAGCCATAATAGAACAAGTTGTAAATAAATATTTAGAAAATAAAGTAAAAAATATAAAATCATAAGGCAAAGAGGCAGCTAAGAAGACTTGAGATGAGAAAAGAGGATTTTTTTAATAGGATAAGGGACACAAATGAGCATAGACATCTACATCTCTCCTCGATTACGAATCAAAATGCAGATGCGTTGTCACCCGAGAGGACTAAAATGGAATGCCTCATTTCCAGTAAAAAGGGTCTCCGGTTCTCTATACTCACCATACGAAACACAACAGCGTTAAGCTGCTATTTTACGCTGGTATTCTGTGAAAGCGTGATCCTTCCCTGGTCGAGCCGAAACATTCGTGCAACTAAACCACTATATAGCTGCAGCATGGCTCTACTGCGTAAAAATGGATGAGAGATTATTTTTTTTTACTCAGGTTAAAAGAATATTGGTTGAGAAGATATAAATTGAAGTACACAGTGGTATTCATAGGGAATTTTAACATTATCAAACCAACCGGAACAAACCAAATAAGAACATAATTATCAATTATGTTCTTAAAAACTATCGAGAATTTAATAAAGCCAGTTTTAGGAGGACTGATTTTTTGTGTTTTATCTATAAGAAAACAGGCAAAATGTTATATTCAGGAAACCAAAAACAATAGAGAATGATGAAAAATATGTTTGATGTATCTACAAAATAATTACTGTATAAAACGCAAATTATGTATTATATTTTGAGATGTCATGTGAGTAATCTTAAATATAAATTATCTCGTTTAAAATTGCGATTTCATAAAATTAAAAATGTAATAACTATAGTCTTCAATCTTACCATTACTCATTTTATAGATGGAAAACTATTAACACAAAGCAAGTGCTACTTGTATATTCATATCCTTATTATTTAAGCGTGATTATTTTGATTTCAATGTGTAATGAAAAGTAAATTATGTGATTTATTACATATTATTTTTTAAGGTCGAAGATTATTTTATAGTATTTTTAAGTGGCTTAGAATATTCCATAATGAAATACAATTTTGTTTCTAAAATTTGTAAACCATTTCACATTTTGAATAACTCCCGGATCTATGTACAATTTAAATTAGAAAAGTTAAGTTCCATCTGTATAGGATTTCTCTGTACAAAATATTAATTTGGTATAGTAATTAATTGTATTTCTGTACCTGGTTTACCTGGTATTAGTAAAGATATTAGTAAAAAAAAATTAATTTATACCAATTTTTTTTCTTCAAAATTTCCAATAGGTCTTTATTTCTTGACAGGGATTGGGCTTTAACAAGTCAACAATCTTTGTCAAAATTTTAACCAATTTTCTCTTCTTTGATACTGTTTTCTTCACCAATGTAACCTGTAATGAAATAAATAAAATAATTAAGTACTATATTCATATTTTGTAACTGAATGATAAACATAAAAATATTAATTTATTATTTAGAACTTTTGATGTGTTCACCTTGATAAGGTAACAAATAAAGTTGAAGGTGCCATAAGAAATAAATAAAAATTATATAAAACATTGTATAAATTATATAAATATAACTTTGTTTATCAAATTCCAATAAAGGTAGTTATGCAGTTTGGAAATAGCCTTAATACCTGTTGATCCCAAATTGTCCTGACTAAGCTTTTGATTGATTACTCGTAAACATGATAATTGCAAGTAGCCATAATTTTACAATAACATGTTGACTACGACATGTAGTGATTAAGCTTTTGATATTGGATTACTGAAAACATGTTATAAAGTAACATTACAGAAGACGCTGACTTCACTGTGTAATGTTATTGCTGTTCAAATCAAGGTGTCATACTTTCAGTCAACATACTTGTTTTGACCACCCTATAAAAGCCCTTGCATTTAGAATAAGATTCATTATAGTTCTCATCCTAGTAATGTAATCACATAGGTAAGGAAGTCAGCATTGCATTGAAATAGTTTTAATACATTATTGTAATGTAATAGTTATTTAATGTAGTAGTTATTAAATTTTTACGTGGTAGAGCCATGCTGCAGCTATATTAGTAGTATAGTTGTAGTATGAATGGGTCGGCTCGACCGGGGAAGGACTACGCTCTCACAGAATACCAGCGTAAAATAGCAGCTTAACACTGCTGTGTTTCGTATGGTGAGTGAGAACCAAAGACCCTTTTACTGGAAAGAGGCATTCCATCTTAGTCTTCACGGATGACAACGCATCTGCATTTTGATTCTTTATTGACGATAGATGTAGATGTCTATGGGTCACAGTAACCACTTACTATCAGGTGGACTGTGTGCTTACTTGTCACCCTATCCTATAAAAAAAAATGTCATCAAGACATATTTGTAGTTTTTAAAAGCTTCGGCACCGCTCCCGAAACTTAACTGGCGCAGCCAGGATATCCGCGATTACAGCTGAGTTCGAGTACACTCAAATTAGTCTTGTCCACGGTTCCGGATGTCCTCGAACCAAACAAATTTGTTAAATCAGGCATTGAAGAAACCTTCCTGTCCAGACAAGAGCAGCTCTACGGGTAGACATGGCAGTGAGCGGACTGTAAGTAAACCTTTTTACTCTCGTGTCTCATCCTAGTTATTTCCTGTGGTTGTTTCTTTATGGCTCTATGTCGTAACTTTTGAACTAAAATAGTTGAAAGTTATTTGACTTCTGCACAAAACTTGGCAGTTATTTATGAAGAAAAATAAAGTGCATTAAATGAAAATAAAGTAATTATAATCTTAAGAAGTGATAAAATTATAGAAAGAGAATAATTAACAGAATATTTTTGTATACATGTATTGATTTTTTTAAATAAAAATGGAACAAGGAAGAGTATGTCACTTTGTTCAAATTAGACCTAAGAATCTAAAAAGCTTGATCATCATGTTTGATGGCGATCAATGTATTTCAAGTTTATTTATTAAGAAATGTGAATACCATTTTTATGGCATGAACAAGATTCTAAATACAAACTATATATATATATATTTTATTGTATAAGAATTAGATTACAGAAAAGATGCATCTCTTATTAAGTGAAAGATTCTGGTGATTCTAGATCAACTTGCAACTGTTAGAAATAACTATTATAATAACAATTAGAAAATATTCTTAGTGGTTTCAATACCTACTTAAAAAAAATTAAAATAAATCTTGTAGTTAACCAACTTCACAATCCACGCATAATAATTCAGAAGGTTTCAGATATCCATTCGTATTGCAAATAATTTTAGATTTAACCACAACAAAAAATTTAGAATTACATGGAGCAGAAAACAATTCCTATGGCCTTATATTATTAATATTGGTGTGTTACTTAGCTGATGGCCATATTAGTATAAGTGATGAAAAGTGGATTATAATTAAGGTTTTAGATTTAAATGTTACACATGAGCAGTTAGAATTTAATATTAATGGATATACGAACTTAAATAAGCATGTTAGAATTATTTTGACAAAAAAAACTCTAAACATTCAATTACTTAATATAACATTTCAAACTGAATTGAAACGAATTCCAGTATTGAACAATTTGAACAGTTATCACCAGAATTATTACGTAATAATTCTATGGTTATCACCTTCATTTAGAGTCAAACGAGGCATTCTAAACTCCTAAGATATATTATTAAGATTATTACTGGTAACGTCGATTATAAAGATGCTATTAAGTATGAAAATATGATTGGTAATTCAAAACTCTTCGATATACACTATTGAACAAGATTACCTTAATGAAATATCAGAATCTCTTATTAAACTAGTAACAATTAAAAATAATTTTATCAATATTGATTTAAATTTATTTTTATTTGTGAATACAGGTAATATAGAACAGGTAACATCTTTGAAAAATTATTCGCTGCATTCAAACCCTTAGGTAATATTAATATAATCGACTACAATTAAATTATATCATTATATTATTTATATTATAATTATATTGGAATGCTTCATATAAATCGTATTGTCATTTAATATACAGTACTGTAACTAAATTATATATTAGTTATGATATTTACAATATATAGTCAAATTGAATATAAAAAAGAAGATAAATATGTCATTGTAATATGCCTACCGATGCGTTGCTTAAATATTCATTAATTGAGTAATAACATTTCTTACTTAGATATATTTTAAATTATTTTTAAATTTAATAAAGAATATTCTCCATTTCATGAAACATAGATTATCTAAGTAAAGTTGTCTAATGAAATTGTATAATTTTATTGTCAATTATTAAATAATAACTAAATATTTCAAAATTATTTTTTATAAATGTTACAACTTGATAAATATACAGCATTGGAAATGATAATTAAAATTTTTTAATTCTTGATATATTTGAGAGTTAACAATATGTAATTTTATTAATATTTACAATTTATGTTTACACAATTTCCAATCAATCTACATTAGATGGAATGAAATCGAAATTTGTAGTAAATTAGGATTTTTTGAAAATTGAAGAATTTGAAGAATTGTTAAAATTATTAAAATCAGTAGAGTGAACAAAAGCTATAACAATTAAGTTTAATAGAACAATGTATAAAATTAGGAAGTCAAATAACATTCGTTTTAGACACCAATTATACAAAAAATAATTACTATACAGCCATCCCATTACCACTTCCTCTAAACTATAATTTTAATTCCTTAATACCCATACCTACTAGTAAAAGGTTCTGAAATGGTCTCGCTCGCTTAGTCTTGCAACTACGAGGCTATGTTCCTGCACTATGACGACAAGTCATAACTATAAGTTGAAGATGCTTGTATGAATGCTTTAATGATATTCTCAGATAGTACGAGCTCCTGCCATCCGAAAAGCAGATCTATCATCTTGGACATTAGTGATTTAACATATCTTGAACATTTAAATAACTTTATAAAATAAGGAAAGTGAAATAAAATATAACAGTGAAAAATTTATAAATGTAGTGTTGTGACCAGAAGATGAGAAAACTAAAATTTAACCACATGCAATCAGCATCTTTGAAAAAATAAAATTACTCGCCTGTTGCAGTCAGAGGCACACCATGTGCTATTTAATCGTTAGTAAGCAAGCACGGTAAGAGTACCTATCGAAGTTTTCTGCCTTGGGAAGAAACTGTTCTTTGAAAGTTCAATAATCTGAGGATTTGTGGATACTATGAAATACATCCACAAGTTTCTTAAATTATCGTTTTAGGGAATCTGAGAAACCGGTGCGTTTCACATGTTGTATTGCAACCACCAATACAGCACTTTTCGTATTCTATTGAAGTCTACAATATGCACACGACCAGCACAAAACAGAATATTGTTATTGTCACAAATGGAGGAAAATGCGAGGAATACACTTGAGCTAAACTCATAACTCAGGCGACAATTGGATAAATAATGGCGGCATAGATAAATAGATATGTATGCAAGCTAGAATGGCGGCAATTAATAGCGATCGATAATTTTGACAATTTGAGCGATACAACACAATATGGCGTCTCAAATGGCGTCCGTAGACAGAGAACAAATTGCGACGGTAGCGCCAAGTTGCGTAGAATGGAACTAAGCTGTCACGGGCCTGAAATGTAACTGGTTGCATTATTGCGTGAAAGCAACGGTAACGCCCATCTCTATGATTGTTGTTGTTGTTTTTATTATTCGCTCGAGAGAGCAGGCAAAGGAACTAAGCCATACAGCCTTGTCTTTTTTATTTTGAATATATAGAATTTTAAAGTGTAAAGGCCGGAACCAAGTCTTATTTTTCTTCTTTCCGTCTCTTCAAAATCCATAAAAGCCGAAGCCAAGTCTTATTTTCTTTAATTCTTCATATTTTCAAAAACCGTAAAGGCTAAAGCCAAGTCTTCTTTATATTACAATTTGATTTTGATTGTTTGTGTTTGTTGTTTGTGTCAACTGTTTTTTTTATAACTGGCTTTAAGGCTCCGGGTTCCAGCCCCTCTGATCCTGAAGTTACAATGTATAATTATTCTTAACAGTACACTGCTTCACAATATGTTGATGCGTCACATCGTGCAACCCTTGGGGGATTTTGACGGCAACTTGGGCCAGCAGACAGCTGACAGTTGGCGATGGTATCTCAAAGCGTCTAAGCAGACAGACACCTTATCTTGAGAATCACATCACCATCAGAGCACTTGTTTCACCGTTTCCACTAATAGTTCACATGCGTAGACACTTAATACATAAAATCGCACCACTTTTACATATCAAAATCCACTTCAAACCATTATTTAAACAATAATACAGGAGCAGCAAACCGCCGCCGGTCAAGTTCCCGCCTAAACTCTGACTGCTCTGAGCTCTGACGTCTGACCACGTCATGACTGTCTGACATAGGCTCTGACACTGACAAGTGACAAGCCGTCATACCAGAGTGACCAGATTTTATACCAAATTCATTAATAGAATCAGTCCTCATTGCGTGCACCTTCTCCGTCACCACTACTCCCAACATCACTACACTAGAAAAGACACACCAACTTCGATAATATGATGTGTTTGCCTCTTAACGAGGTGTCTTAGACGCCTTGAGATACTATCGAGTCAAAATCTTCCAAAACTGTTCAATAGAGATAATTTGTTTTTTCACAACCTGTTTCAGCAATACGTTGGGTCAAAAAATGAATTTAATATGTTAGGACAAACTGCGCATTAAGTTCATAAACTACCAAGAACTAAAAGCTTTTGTACAAATCAAAATAATAGGTTGCGCTCATTGCTGAATTTACTAGCACTGCGACCTAGACGTCAATAATATTGATGTTTTAGTTAAGACTGAAAGTTTTTCTAATTGGTATTTTAAAATCTTAATAAAAATTGGACAAATATTATATTTCATGCTTTCATTTCATCTACGGTAGAAACAAATATAATATGTAGCTAGTAACGACTAACGACACAGAATAATAACAAACAGTTTTAAATAACGACTTAATATTTTAGTACAAATTTGACTGGGAGAGAATGCCAAAGGCATTAAGTCCGCCCTTGTAAACCTTTGAATTAGTGTACTATTAAGAATAAATACAAAATAAATAATATTAATGTGGATATTAGAAACCAGTTTCAGAAGAAACCTGTCGATTGTTGTAACACGTTTCATAAATGTGTAACTGGTTGCATCAATGTGTTAAAGTAAAGGTAACGCCCATCTCTACTTCGCAATATAAGATAATAATATATAATACACTGAGAATAAGTTTTTAGACGAATTCAAAAAAGGAGCAGGTTCTCAATACGATTATATTATGTTCTTTTTTGTATGTATATCATGCGATATCTTCGTCAATTGTGAACCGATTTTAATGATTGTTTTTCATTAAATAGATTATTTTTCAGGAATAGTCCTTGTCATTTTCCTTAGTTCACTCAAAAAGGTAAAAAAATTGACTTTTAATAAAAAGTTAACCAGATAACCAGTCTCAACGGAGACTAGCCATCTGCGCAGAACAGGATAATAGTGCCTGAGTGCGCAAGCACAAATGCACTCTCTCTCTGTTCTATTTGCTCAATCTCATAGTCCAATGTGACGAGGCAGTAATAAAAAATCACAATTTTTAGAACTAGCAACACTAAAATGCTTATACATAATACGTATGCTTGAAGGAATCTACAATTCTACCTATATGAAGACAAAATACCTTTTCGCTTCTTCTAATTTAATTTTCAAATAAGGCAAAAAAGACAAATCTATTCTAAGATATTGTGTCGTTTGAAATGTCACCTCTAGACACACAGTGAGAGAGTAGGTACACACTCGTATCTTCTGATTTAGTAGAAAATTGTCATCTTTATGTAGTATTATGAGTGACATTATTTTACAACACATGACGTATTTCATTTAAAGTGATCTCGATCTCAATGTTAACAACAATCAATATAGATATACTTATTTTGTTTAAGTCATAGAAAGTCGTACTAGATAACAGGAGTCCATCTGGGTGGGTACCACCCTTTTACCTATTTCTGTTACAACAGAAGTCTACCAGATAACAGTGCTTAATCTGTTGCCTTCCTATAGTAAAAGGGGGCTCACCTATAACGTTTTTCTATCTACGAGTTAAAGACAATGTTCTCAATTGCAGCTTTTAATATAATTTTAATCATCACATTTTCAGGCATATTTTGGTATATAATTTTCACGGTTATGTTTGCTTTGTTAATTGTTCTTTCGATAATTCGGGAATTCCCCCAAATTAATAGTACGTTTTTGTCATGGGTTATGGGTTATGGGTATGTTCCGATATACACTGCGAGCACCGCTCAGTGCTCTCACTGGTGAAAAATTCGTTCCGTTATGGACTGCCAGAGTACTGCAGCAGTACCCTAGCGAAATATATGACGTCATAACTTGCCGCCATTTTTGTACTGTGAGCACTGGCGCTTGAGGTAAGGTGCTCTGTACTTTGATCACGCGCCTAGAGATTTAACAGCATCCACGAATGATTGTTATTATTAATTAATATTGTTATTCAAATAAACTCGGACATTAAGTTGTAAAAGCAAAAATATGCATGAGTGTCGTGGAACACTCGGTTGGAACGAAGTTTTTCGTAGTATATTATTATTGATAAACGTAATATATTATTGATTAACAAATACAAGTAAATGAATTACTAGCGTCTATTAAAATGAAGCATCATTTAAAATAATATTTCTTTCATGGCAAAATAAGAAAAAAAGCGAGGGAGATGGATATTATTCCATCTCGGTCGCACTATAGAAAGGGGATCGTGACGAAAAAATCTTACACTTTTTGTCGCCTAGCCCCATCCGCCAAATTCGTTCCGTGCGATAAGGAACTTTGTTCCAACAACATTCAAATAACATTTTTTCTTGTTGAACAGAAAACGTGTACATGATAAATATTGTCATTTGAATACAGTGTCGAAAAATGGGGATACTGGACTGCGTTCCGTTGTAAACAGTAACCAGTATAGCATACTAAAAAGGAACGGCTTCACAGTATACTGTATTGACGTCACACCTTACAGTGGTCACAGTGTATATCGGAACACACCCAATATAAATAGAGCGCGTATTTTCTTTGTTTTTATTTTATTCAAAAAAATAATTCTAACATTAATGTGATGATGATTAATGAATAAAACATGTTAAGAAAAATCAGAATTTTTATTGGTATAATATTTGCCCTGTGCGAGTCGGTATATTTTAGTATTTTTTTGAGGTGCCTCGGTATTTTCGTAAAATTTTATCTGGTCACACTGCTGTGATTATAATATGTTATGATGTATATAGTATGATTTTGTGCCCTATAGGCTCATTTATGGTGGTGGGGAATAAAACCACTGAGATCTTTCTTGTATATTTGGAGTTTTCTTCCTATGCTGGCCGCCGACTGTGTCGAACGACGGAAATGGCCCGTCTTTATACGCCCTGGTTAGGTCGACAAATACGGTACATGAGACGGGGAAATGTAACGACCAATCAGAACGCGGCGCGAGAGAGCAAGGCATGATGCTATGTTATTTATTACCCTGCTGAGTCGCGTAACAATTGTGTTTTATTTATTAAAGTCATATATTTCTAAAGCTATACATTTCTAAATTAAAGTTGTAAATTACATAACTTAAGACTAATTCTACCATAAAATTATAACATAAAACTTTAAACAATACTGATAATTCACTAAACTATAATATCAAACGCTTATGACTATTTATGCATTGTTTTATCAGTGTCTATATTGCACTATTTTCACTTGTCCCGCACATCACTCGCCGTGCGACCGTGTCGCATCAGCTTCCGCGGGCTCGACGTCTGTAGGTAGAGGCAGGATCACCAACTTCCTCACTGGCCGGCGTAGGACACCTCCCTTGGTCAGCACGTCCACCGTCCGCACGACGTTGTCTGGACCCGGACATGTAGCGATGACTCTTCCTCGTATCCACACGTTGCGGGGTAGGTTGGGGTCGACGATCTGTACGAGGTCGTTGACACGTGCTGCTTGGCCTCGTCCGTGGGGCTCCGCCGTGTGGAAGCTCAGGGTACTCTTTCACCCAGCGTAGCCAGAAGAATGACTAGCCCCTGCGCAGCTCGCCAACTTGACCGTGAGATGGTATCTTGTTCAGTGAAAGTGCCTGGCTGTACACGCCCCGGTCCCCCAACAAAAGTGGTTAGGAGGGCCTCTGGATCTTCTGGGCTGACTGAGACGTGGGTCAGCGGGCGGCTTGACCGTGTATTCTACTTCTACCAGTAATGTCGTGAGGACCTCCTCTGTTGGATGAAGTTCATGTAACGTTGCGGTGAGCGCGGTCTTGACAGAGCGAACCATTCGCTCAGGCTCCGCCCATAAATGGAGCTCCAGGTGGTATGTCGCCAGGAGATGGTCCTCTTTGCTGCTTCTTCTGCGGTCGCCGCGTTGACCGCCTGTCGTAGTTCCTTGTTGGCGGCCTTCAGGTTGGTGCCGTTGTCTGACCATATTTCAGTTGGGCAGCCTCGCCGGGCAATCATTCGCCTTATTGCCATTACTGCTGAGTCGGCGCTAAGTGATCCGGCGACTTCCAGATGTATGGCTCGTGTGAGACATGAAGATAGCCACATATCTTTTTGTCGAGTTCGTCCGACGGTCACCGAGAGGTCCAATAGTCGACCCCGGTGAAAGTGAAAGGGCGTTTGTGATGAGCTAAGCGACATGCTGGTAGGTCCCGGTTCTCGGATGCGGCGGTACTTGCGTCTTCATTCTGCAGAATAGGCATCTACGTAGTATTGTGCGTACGATAGGTCGCAGTCTTAGTACCAATACTGCTGTCTGCACTCGTTGACTGTGGCTTCTACACCTGCATGATGGAGTTGACGATGTATAGCCTGTACCCAGAGCTTGACCGTATGATGATCACCGTCAATTACTAGCGGATTCTTGAATTTCTCCTCCATGTCGCCGACCGCCCGAATACGGCTTCTAAGTCTTAGTGCGCCGTTTATTGACTCGATGCTGAGCTGGCGAAGACGGCTTTTGTTGATCGGTTCCCACTGTTTAGGCTGTCTATTTCTTCCGCAAAGGATTCTTCTTGGGAGGATCGCATCAGGAGTTCTTCAGCTGTTTTAAGCAGCTCGGCTGTGACCGTCAGCAGCTTCATGTCTTCTGGTGACCGCTTTTTCGTCGTCGTGGGCGTCTGATATTTTGCTGTGAATTTGTTTTTCTTCCAAGCGGGATCAGCCTCTTTATTCTTCTTTGTTCTTCTGTAGTTGACTCTTTGTTTGGTGGCTCTGCAGAGTTGAATAAATTGCAGAACACGTGCGGTTGAATATCGGAGTCGGTCCCAGCTGGAGAATTTCGCTGGATCAGGTAGACCCTCGGCAAGCTTCAATCTTCTTTTGTCGCTCACATGATGTGTTTTCTCTTCATCGGAAGGTTCTTCCGTTGTTGCTCTTGTGGTTTCCGTCGGCCAGGAGTCTTCTGTTAGGTAAGAAGTCAGGCCCTTTGAACCATCGGTGGTCTTTATTAAATGCTGTTGGTACGTCCCGCGTGGCGTCGTCCGCCACATTTAGCTTTGTCGGAACCCAGCGCCAGTTGTTGACTTTTGAATTCTCTTCTATTGCTGCTAGACGATGAGCTACGTAGGTTTGTATGAACGTAATCCTGTCCTTATCCAGGTTAGTACTGTCTTGCTGTCCGTCCAGAATACTTTGCGGTCAGGTTTCCTCTCGTGTTCTTCGATCACTGTTTCTGCGAGTCTGGTGCCCATGACTGCCTGTAGCTCCAGCCTTGGGATGGACGTCAATTTTAACAGTGCTACCTTTGCTTTGGCCATGATGAGGGATAGGTGGACCTCGCCGTCTGCTGTTACCGCTCTCCAGAAGAGAACCACAGAGTGGCTGACTCGCTGGCATCGCTGAAGACGTGGAGTTCTAGAGAGGCGGCGTCGCTGTAGTAAAGATATTGCGCGGGATTGCTACCTCGTGGAGGCCTTTTAGATGCTTCATCCACATTCCCACTGCTCTGCCAGGTCATCGTCGATCTTGTCGTCCCATGCTGTTCCTCTGCGCCAGACTTCCTGGAGAAGTTGTTTCGCCCTGATTGTAATAGGCGAGGCGAATCCGAGGGTCGAAGAGTGACATCACTATTCTCAGTGCTTCCCTTTTCGTCGGCTGTTTGCCTTCTATGAGCGTTGAGGGTATTCTGGATAAGTTGAGATTGAAGGTGAGCTCGTCTGAGTTGATCTTCCAGACACCAGAACTCGTTCAGTCTTCTTCTGTTTTGTAGAGTTCCATGTCTTCTGTTTGGTTGTCTTCTCCAAGTGTTTCTAGGAGTGACGCTGAGTTCGATTTCCACTGTTTCAACTCGAAGCTGGCTTTCGTGTACGTCTCGTACACTCTTCGTGATGCGTTTGGCGTCTTCGAGGCTTCTGAAGCTGTCCAAGTAGTCGTCGACGTAATGCTTCTGTATGATGGCAGCTGCGGCTTCTGGGTGAGTTTCCTCGTGCTGTTTGGCGTTCAGGTTCTTGACGTAGATTGCTGTCGAAGGTGAACTTGACGCTCCGAAGATTAAGGATGTCATTCTGTATTCTTCCGGAGGATGGTTGTCTCGTCGATTCACGCCACAGGTAACGCAATGCATCCCTGTCTTGTGTGCGGCTTGACTTGCATGAACATCTCCTTGATGTCCGCCGTAACGGCGATCATGTGTTGTCGGAAGCGCATGACGACACCTGGTAACGACTGTAGGTCAGGACCTTTTAGTAGCATGTCATTAAGTGCCACCCTTTGGTCTTGGCTGCGGCATCATGCACCACCCGTAGTTTCTCTGGTTTCATTGGGTTGATTACTGCGAAGAGGGGGTACCAAGTCTTGCCCGCTGTCTTCTGTTTTGGGCAGGTTCGGCGTACCCTTTACAATGAGAGCGTCCATTTGTTCCATGTACTTTTTCTTCAATGTGGGTCACGATCGATTTTCTTTTCTATATTGAAGAGCCTCTTCAGTGAGTTTTCGTAGTTGTCTGGTAACTTGACATCGTCTTTGCGCCAGAGAGACCGGTCTGGAATCTTCTTCTTCTATCTTCGTTGTGGTGTTTTTCAAGATACGAAGTGCTTGTTCTTCTGGATCAGTCTTCGGTCTCGGGTTTTATGCAGAGCGCGTCCATCTCGAAGTATCGCTTCACGAGGTCTTCTAGATTTTCGTCTGGATTCTCTGCGATATGTGACACGAAATCGATCGTCTGTCCGAAGCTTCGTCTGGCTTCCGTGGAGTACCCAACCTAGTGGCGTGAGGGATGCCACTGGGTGGTTCTTGTCTCCTCTTACTTCTGATGTTAGCAGAAGATGCCAGTTATCTTGACCGATCAGTACTCGTGGCTTCGCGTTTGCATATGTGAGATGGTCTTGGATGTCAGAGGTGTTGACACTCTTCCACTAGCTCCTGTGGAACCCGTTGAGATGAGACTTGCAGGTTCTTCACTGTGCGTGCTTGTATTTGCTCTTCATGATCGTTGAGCCCCTTCAGTTTGATGGTGACTCTCCTTGATGCTGACTCTGATACTTTCTTGTCGTTGATGGTTTCTATCTTCAGTGGATCTATGGGGCCCGCGTTCTACGCTTGTTACTATGCTATCGTCGACTAGCGTGACTGTTGACCCATCGTCCATCAACGCGAAGGTGTTGACAGCCCCCTTTGGCCCTTTCACCTGGATCGGTAGGATTTTCAAGTATGATTGCTTCTTGACGGTCCAAGTTGAGTTGATGACCTCTGTTGCCTCTTGATTTTCACTTCTGTATCTTCTGACTTTTCGTAGTGCAGCATCTTGTGATGAGAGTACTTGCAGCTGTTGACATTACATGACTTGGGTCGGCAGTGGTGTGTCTTGTTCCAAACGAAGACACCTGAAGCAGAGGCTTGGACTTGGCCATGTCCCATCTTGCGTTTGCATCTAACTTGAATTGTTCACATTCTGTTGCGTTGTGTGCCCTGCATCTTCACACACGACGCACCTTGGTATGTGTGTCTTCTCAGTCACATTGTTGACCCTTTGAGTCTTTCTTGTGGTGCAGCTGGTAGGTGCTGCCATCTGTTCGGGCAGCGTAGGGTCCACACAATTCTGCTTCTTTTGAAGAAATTTTCTATCTTGATGAGGCAAGGGTCTTCACGTGGTTGCCTGGCTGAGAAGTCGTAGTATCTGTATCGCAGAGTTGGCGTCAGTCTACTATTGTCTTCGCGAGTTCAGGATTGTACATAGTTAAAACAATCCAAAGTCTTCAGTCGCGCCACTACGTTAGAGATCTTGGTGGCGAATATGCAGATGTCTCGGTGACTCAGTAAGCGCGGCAGACCGAAGGTCTCCATCTCCAGCATGGCTATTGACTCTGGCCTTCCGAATCTTGACTCCAAAGTCTTCATTACTTCAACCGGGTGTGCGTTGGTCATAAGTAGGCCTTCAACTGCTTCTTTGGCCTTCCTTTTAGGTTTTTCTGAGTCGGTTTGTATTTTCAACTGTGCTGAACATCGCTTCTGTTTCGTAGGCGGGCGGAAGGGCAGCCATTCTTGATGAGATCCATTGAAGAATGGTAACTCGATGAACTTAGGTCGTTGGGCGGCGCTGACAGCCCGAGTGATGGCTTCAGCTAGGAGGGCTACGTCGGTTTGACCTCCCGCCGGTGACTGACGTGTTTCTTCATGCTTCGCCGGCCTTGGTTCTTCTATGTGGGCGGTCGTTGGTTCTTCAATGTGGGCGGTTGTTGGTTCTTCTATGTGATGGTGAGGTTCTTTGGTGATCGCTAACATCGTACAATTCACTTGATTTTCCAACCAGTTGTCCACTCTTGCATTAACTTCTGACTTCGAGTAGAGGGAGACGTCATCTTCTTCTTCTTCTGAGTCTTCCTTTCCAAGGCAGCTAGGAGTGCTGCAGCTAATTCTACTTGAAGGCGTAGCAAATCTTCCTTCGCCTTTGCAAGCTTGAGTTGCTTTGTTCTACTGCGCGTAGATCCTCCTCCCTTCTTGCTGGGCGGGGGTCCTGTATTCGATTTGCTTCGACGGACCAGCGGTGCTTTTATAGCTCGCTTTACTGTAGAGGTTTCCGTTTCTTGGCGAGTTGCTCTGGTGACAGTAGGGCGGCTTCATCAGCTGCTTTTCGCACCCGCAGTTAGCGTCGTCGCCGCGGAAGGTGTTACGGAAGGAGCGGCGGCGCTGGCGGGGCGAGGCGAGGGGCAGCGGCTGAGGCAGAGGTGAGGGGCGGTTGCGGCCGAGGCGGAGGTGGCGGCGGTCGAGGTAGTTGTGGTAGCGGAAGTCACGGTGGATGGATCAGTTGCCGCGGATGTGTCTGTATGTTCCGAAGTCTCCGTGGTGGTCGTCCCTGTAGCTGTCGATTCCGTACTGGCTTCCGCACTAGTACCGGCCGCCGAGGTAGTAGCCTCGGACGACGACGGCCTGCCCTTCCTCGAGCGCGTAACGGCCATGCTGTCAGCTGATTTTCTTCAAATAATTTGTCTTCTTAATTCGTTATAGTACTATTTTTATTCGAAGTCTTCAGGTAATTATTTCCCACAATATTCGGCTAACGAAGGACCATTAAATGTGCCCTATAGGCTCATTTGTATGCTGGTTGGTGGAATAAAACCACTGAGATCTTCTTTCTTGTATATTTGGAGTTTTCTTCCTATGTAGTTGGCCGCCGACTGTGTCGAACGACGGAAATGCCCGTCTTTTATACGCCTTGGTTAGTCGACAAATACGGTACATGAGACGGGGAAATGTAACGACCAATCAGAACGCAGCGCGAGAGAGCAAGGCATGATGCTATGTTATTTATTACCCTGCTGAGTCGCGTAACAATTGTGTTGTTTTATTTATTAAAGTCATATATTTCTAAAGTTATACATTTCTAAATTAAAGTTGTAAATTCAATACATAACTTAAGACTAATTCTACCATAAAATTATAACATAAAACTTTAAACAATACTGATAATTCACTAAACTATAATATCAAACGCTTATGACTATTTATGCATTGTTTTATCAGTGTCTATATTGCACTATTTTCACTTGTCCGCACAGATTTTTATGTATAATCGTGGAAATATTATGTGCAAAAGTAATAAAAAACATCAATAATAATGTATAGTTTATAAAACAATCTGTCTTCCTGGAAATAAAATTATATAACTATACTTATTTATAGTTTTATTTTATCCCACATACTAATCTAAAGTATATTCGAGTAATTTTGGTACAACCTCTCAAATGTATGGGAATTTACCCCATAGGTTTGTAAGCCTTGAGCCAAACTTACTCGAATATGCCTTAAATAAAAAGTTCAAAGTTACAGTAGTTAAAGTAGACAAAGGTTTGAAATTCCCGCTAAAAAAGTTTTATATGGGCGCCCACCTATGGCGCTTGTAGTATACACTCATAAACACGTGTTTTCGTTTTTTAGTATAAAGTTGGCGTTCTTCTCTTATAGATGTGCCAACTCAGAAAAACTATGACTCGAGTTAACTCGAGTTGAAATTCACGCAACTTGAGTTAGCAATACGAAACAGAGTAAATGATTTGTTACAAATTACTTTTTTATAAATTTGTTCTTCTATCTAGCTGTTTGGTAGGTTGGGATAACTATAATTACCAAACTTATTATGTTGGATTGAAATAAAAAGGTATATATAGAATCACATACTTATGTATTGTTGGTTGGTGCAACAAAACTAGCTATATAGCAGTCTTCACGAAACAATATTAGCCTAGCTTTAGGATGTAGGTACATAAGCTATTAATAGTTTAATTATCACAGTCAAAATATTCATAAATAAATTCAATTATTTTCAATTTTTTTTTAAATATAGAATAAGGGTGATAAACGAGCACACAGTCCACCTGATGGTAAGTGGATGCTGTGGCCCAAAGACATCTACATTTGGCTTCAATTAAGAATCAAAATGCAGATGCATTGTCACACCTGAGGACTGAGATGGAATGCCTCGTTTCCAGTATAAAGGGTCTCCGGTTCTCTACACTCACCATACGAAACACAGCGGCATTAAGCTGCTATTTTACGCTGGTATTCTGTGAGAGCGTGGTCCTACCCCGGTCGAGCTAACCCATTATGCTGCAACCCCAATATAGCTACAGCATGGCTCTACCACGTAATTTTAAATATTTATTGTAAGTTAAGTGTTACATTTAGCGTTAATTTAAAATATGACGCATCTTACAACTTAACCACCCTTTTTGGGTATTACTAATTAATCAAAATTATAAAAGAAATTAAATTACATTACTTAGCTATTATAAAATTCTAAATAACTGGTTGTAGCTAAATACTCTTTGAAACACAAAGCGCGCACACAACGAACGAATAGCGCACTTACTCTTTGCTGGCTCACTTGATCCGTTCATGTACAGCAGCCCAAGCTGGAGTTAGGAAGATCCAACTCGAGTGAACTCGAGTTAAGCGCAACTCGAGTTAGTAACTCGAGTTGACCCATCACCATAGGCTAATATATAATACTGGAGATCCCATCACTATCTTCTCTTCGTAGAGAGTAATTGTGTTCTGTGTATACATGTACCAACTCGGAAAAATTACGACTCGAGTTAACTCGAGTTGAAATTCACGCAACTCGAGCTTAAACTTGAGTTACGCAACTCGAGTTAGCAGTACGAAACAGATTAAATGATTTGTTACAAATTACTTTTTTATAAATTTGTTTTTCGATCTAGCTCTTTGGTGGGTAACTATAATTACCAAACTTATTATGTAGGTTTGAAATAAAAAGGTATATTTAGTATGTATTACATACTTATATATTTTTGGTTTTAATCTTAGTTATAGTAACTACCTGTATTTAACAACAAAACTAGCTATATAGCAGTCTATATAAAACAATATTAGTTTAGCTTTAAGATGGAGGTACATAAGTATTAATAGTTTAATTATCTCAGTCAAAATATTCTTAAATATTTTTTTTTAATTCAAAATATTTATTGTAAGTTAAGTGTTACATTTGGCGTTAATTTAAAATATGATCTGTTTTACGACTTAACCACCCTTTTCGGGTATTACAATAATAGGTCTGTGACTTACATAACTATATTGATCATAGTTAATCAAAATTATAAAAGAAATTAAATTACATAACTTAGCTATTATAAAATTCTAAATAACAAATTGTTTTGGTTGAAGCTAAATACTCTTTGAAACACAATGCGCGCGCACAATGAACGAATCGCACTCTTACTCTTTTGCTGACTCACTTGATTCGTTCATGTACGGCAACCCAAACTCGAGTTAGGGAGATCCAACTCGAGTTAACTCGAGTTAACTCGAGTTGACCCATCACTAGTTCTGTGTGTATGATAGTATGATTTTTACCACGGGCATTTTAATCTTCGCGGCAGAACTCCCGATACCATCCACACAATCTGGATGATTGGCGGTCCACCACTGTGCGATTTAGAAGATGTTTTCTTCCTCGCACAACTTCCTTTGGAATCGATTACAAGCGATTTTTCCAGACCGATACGACTTAGGGACCTTCAAGAAAAGAGCCTACTCCTTTTTAAAATGCCGGCAACGCATCTGCAATTCCCCTGGTGTTGCAGTTGTTCATGGACGGCGGTAGTCACAATCAGGTGAGCCGCATGCTCGTTTGCCCTATAAAAAAAGAGAAAATATTGGACATAGGAAACGTCATAGCAAAGCGATATATGACAGCTAACATCCCCCCTCACCTCTCGACATCCCTTCTAAGCTCCAATGCAAGCCGTGGCAGCCATATTGTTTGTTTTGTTCGTAATTATTGTGTCAATGAGAAAGACGGCTACTCACTTGCCTACCGCAAGGGCAATCTAGGGTGAACAGCGATCGGAGCAATATCTGAACTGTCTCTACACACATGCTTGCCGTTCAGTATAAGAGTGTACGTCGCGCTGGACGCACGCGTTGAGAATGGCGCCAGTTTTATCGAAATATCAACGAATCGGTATATATAGCCTTGGCTCTTTTTTATATAGAATAAGGGTGACAAATGAGCACAGTCCACCTGATGGTAAGTGGACACTGTGGCCCACAGTCACCCACATTTTTCAATAAAACAACTAATTAATAATTACAACCATAATTATAGTGCTTATAAGCTGCAGTATAGCTCTGCCACGCTATTTTTAGTTTTTTAGGCTTTCAAAGATAATTATATGTGACTAACTTCACTCGTCATAATTTAATATAACCAATTTATTCTGTGATATAACTTAACTAACTAGTGCTTAGTAACTATAATTTAACTAGTGCTACAAATAGCCAGGATAGTTTTCTAATGATGACTTTTAATAAATTTAATTACTAAAATTTGTATTATTATGTATTTAGTTAATGACATTTTATTTATATTCCAGCAATTCTAATACTATTGGAATATTTTCTTTCCCATACTGGCCCTTATGATAAGTTAGGTAGATATCTACTCGGTAACAAATCCCAGTAATGTTACTTGTAAGTTACAACGTTCTTTCTGCGGTGCTACCGCAAAAAAAGGCAAGAAGGAGATACTGGGTGAAGAAGCCGCTCTTTATACACTTCTTTCACCAGTGACCAAATTTCAGATTCTTTATTGTATCCATTGTGACTTGTACTCACACGTGTGCTCCGCGCGAAAGTCGCAACGAACTGATTGAAATTGCCCTAATTGCGCTACACACGCGACAGCGGCAGCTACGATCTAAGGAGCAAGGAAGGTTCGCCCTGCCGCCCTGCCGCAGGGCCGACTTAGAAAATTGCCCCTGCTTGCATACACAATCAAGGAGGCAATTAAGGGTCATCCCCACTCCTACACCCTAGATTGCCCCTGTGGCAGGCAAGTGAGTCGGTCGGCCGGCTTAATATTATTACTGTTGCGTTGATTTATTTCCGCCCTTTATTTGAATTTTTTTTGCATTTACTTGTATCAACCGATTGCCTTTTACTTTAGTAAAGGATCAACATCTACTATTGATGTGAAAAATATTTTAAAAGAAATTGTTGCGGCTGTTGATAAGAGAGGATAACATTAGTCTCAGATCAAGGAGCTACTTTCAGATCTGCTCTTAAACTACTGCAAGAGGAAACTCGAGTAGTTCAAATAAGAGAAAATAAAAATCCAGGTACAATTAATTAAAACTTCACCGTCATGTTTACTCTTAATAGAATTGCTTGGGTTGGGTTTGAAATTAAGTCGCCTGAATTTGAGGATTCTGTCACTGTGAGAGTGTCAAGGGGGTTTATCTGAAGCACCCCCATGCGATTGTTGCTGCCGGAGTAGCATCGAAGTACTTTTAATTATTTTTTAAAATATTGGTAAATCACTAACTAAACGTGAAATTGAACATTTTGTTGACAGCACAGAACACAATTACTCTCTACCAAGAGGTTGAGAGTGACCTGTATAGGACAGTTACTACTCTTATGCTGGGGCTACACCTAACGAGAAACGTCAATGTCCATAAACGCAACAATTATTGCCTTAATTTTAACGCGATAAAGTGAGTGGCCACACTTGGACGGTCAACGTCATTTCAATTTCAATGCCGTTGAACGGCAGTTGGCATTAATGTAAACTGACCATTTATTTTTAACTCAAAACGGGACATGGGTTTATTTATACTCCCAGTTAGCAGGTTAACAATAAAAAATATTATGTTATTTATTTAAAAACTGTAACTTTATACAATTAATGCTCACTATAATTATAATCATATTAATTATAATTATTTTATTTTAACAAATGAAAAATAAAATTAATCATCAGTTCGATTTGTTCATTAAAGCAAAATTTCAGACAGTAATTATTAAATGCAACATATTTTTAATTATATTTATACTTGTCAGTGGAACAAATTTGCTTTTATTAAAGTTTTACACTTTAAACTTTATTAAGTTGGTGATGATTTTAAAGAATAAAATTCTGGGCAAGTTTTTTACATTGACCATTTTACATTGTTATCAACATCGCCTTGAGAACTGGAACCTGTAAGTGATTTTTTCAGACGTCCACAATTTATTCATAATAGAAAATAGGTTTTCCTAGAGTACTAGGTAGACATAAATATATTCGATTAAAATGCAAAAGAATTTATGTTGAAGATTGTTGGTGCGAAAGTGTTTGAATACTTCCACCCAACGAGTTTCTGCGAAAACTTTTAAATTATCCCATTCGGTTATTTTTGGTCGGTCCTGCTCTCGCACCGTTCGTGTCTGACGAACTTCGTAGTTTAAAATTTTCGCGCGGTTCAGGTTAAGAAAAGGCACAGTTCCGTTAAAAACGGGACGTGGTCGTTACGTTAATATTCCTTGAATTTCAAGGAATATTAACGTAAACTCTATATTTGATGAGTAATGTTTATTATATGAATATATTTTATCATTGCCTAAGCATGGCTCTGTTTGCAGAATCAAGAAACGTAATAACTTTTTCATTATTCCACTCAATCACAGCCATACGTGCGACCCCGTTGCGCTTACCGTGCACAATGAGACAAACGTAGTGTGGCTGCCAACGCGTTAATTCGTGCATCTCTTTGATGTACCGCCACTCGAGTTATCGCCCAACGGCAAACGGCATTGTTAATGCCGTTTGTAAAATTATCGCGTTAAGCGTGGCCACACCAACATTGAACGCCCATCACCGCGACAATTAACGGCATTTCTCAGTAGCCCCAGCATTTGACAGTGACAGATATACTTTACGTCATTCCGTTGCTTCCATAGAGTAAAGTGTAGAGTAATATATACGAGAAGTTTCTTCCGAGTTTAGTGAATGTGCTCTAACGTTTTATCTGCACCTGTTTTTTGACGACTTGCTAAGCTTCTAATTTCGCAAAGATCCTTTTTTATAAATGGTGGCAGCTATAAATTATGTTTATAAATTAGTAATATATAAAAGTTAATATTTTGGTGTTTTATTGAGTGCAAGAGGGAGCAGAACGAGCTCGTGACTGGGGAACCCGACTTGGACAGGTTAGGTTAGAAGGGAGGGGGTCGAGTTTATAAATCAATCACGAAGGGGCCATCCCTTCGTGATTGATTTTTATAAACCATTTAGAAGTAGGAGTCCCTTTGCGGCTCCGTCGACGGAGCTTCCTGGCTGCGCCACGTTGAATGGCGTTGGCTAAACTCCTCCAACTCTCTCCCCCATAAATCAGGTTTATATTGTCAAAACATTACGAAAACATAAACCCAAAATGATTTTTAAAATTTATTAAAAAACTATGTACGTCCGGCAGGGGCGGTGGAAGCGACTCTACAACTCCCCTCCTCCATCCCACCACAATTCCCCAACTAGGCGACAATCAAACCACCCGTTGATCCAACAACATTTAATCAAAGGAATGCGAAACAATTTTTAACAAAACATACAATACAAAGAAAATATTTCTACATGGACAGATATTCTAGATGTGTATAAGACAGACTGTGAACATGCAGAAACACGGTTATTATGTTATTACACAAACTTAACGACGAACATGTTATTTCTGAAGAAAAAAAAAAGGTATAAAATAATTGTAATTTTATTTCAATTACATGTAATTAAATTTTTGTACACTTATTCCTAATCAAATTGTTATGGATTATTTGCAGGTTAAGAATTGTGTTCGTATATTTAGTAAAACCGTGGCAGGAGTCTTAAATTATACCTCTGCATTTTGTAAGTTATATTAATTATTTTGTTAGATTTATATCATTAAAACTGTAGTATTTTGTATGGTGAGTGATGAGAACCAGAGACCTTTTACTGGCAACAACATTCTTTTGTCTTTGACAATGTATTGGCATTTGGATACTTAATCGAGGATTAATGTAGGTGTCTGGCCACACATTCACTTACTATCAAGTGAAATGAGTGCTTGCTTGTCATGTTTAATTCTATAAAAACACAAACTTCTTCTGTAACTTCAAAATATTGTACAGAGTACTTAATGATATTTCATATAATAATATTTCAAATATTTATTACAGCTCATTATTCGGATGGGCGGCCAGTGAGCAAATCAGAAAAATACTGCAGAAATAGTATCTTTCATGGAGGACCTATTTGACAGTGTGAATGGAAGGCGATATAATAAAAGAAGTGGGAAAGATTTAAGAATTTTGGCTCTGGCAGTAAGCTTTGTTGAAACTACAAAATTTGAAATTTATTAATAAAATGGTCATGAATGTACCCAGTATAAAGAACTGAATAAGTACTATAAAAGTTTTATGAAATTGTGGCAGTTTTGTCCAAGAAAACATAAAAATTATGAGACCCTGCTATATAAATTCCGATGCAATCGAAAACTTTTTCGGTCAAATAAGATCATACAATTTTAGACCTTAACCCGACTTGCCAATTTCATACATGCTTTTAAATCTTTATTAATTACAGGATTCATTAAGTTTTACTGCTAATCTTTTAATTGTGAAGATGATGTTGTTGCACAATTATTAAAATAATGAGCCTGTATAAAGGACATGAAAGGAAATCAGTAACGAAAGTGGTGAAACTGGTGAATCTTATATTGATAACTTATCCATTAATTTTGTAAACAAAATTATTCTAAAGTTAAAATGAGGACTGTATTATAATTAAGTTATTAGTTTTAGTTTTTAATATTGTATATATTTATAAATTAATTATTAAATTTTAAATAAAATTATTGTAAAGTTAAAATGAGGACTGTATGATAATTAAGTTATTAGTTTTAGTTTTTATTATATTTTTAGTAATGTATATATTAATAAGTTAATTATTACATTTGTAAACAAAATTATTGTAAAGTAAAAATTAATAACTATAAAAGAAATTTCAACTTCAACATAGTTTCATTTGTATTTACCACGTTTTATTTTCAATATAATAAAATTAATTTTGCAAGTGTAATATTATTTGACGTCCTTTGCCTGGTATAGCTGCTTCAAATTAAAAAAGAAATGTCACAAAAAAAGAAATTTACTTTTGGAGATTGATTGAAGAAATAGTAATTTTGACAAAGAAATACCATTCAATCTGTTTCTCTGTTGATAAAGAGTTAAGCCAGCTTTTGAAAATAATTTAAAACTTAAAATTTTGTACAACCGACTTCATATATTAAGGATAACTCAAAACTATTGGTCAGACTTTGATCAAACTTATGGGACACATGAGAAGCACCAGCTTTCAAAAAAAAAGAATCATTGAAATCGGTTCACCCAGAAAAAGTTATGAGTACACACATTAAAAAGAAGAACATACAGTCGAATTCGCTTAGATGGCGTTGATGTAGCGATTGTAGTCAAATATCTCACCGCAAGTTTATTTATTTTATTTTAGATAGGTAGAACCAATAACCTTGTTCTAAACGTGCATTGGATCTTGTTTAAGATCAACCATCGGATTAAAAAAAAAACCGACAAAGACAGACAACCAACAACGATACAGAATAAAGCGAAATCAGTGTTAACTGCGACATTACAGTTGACACTTGACAGTTAAATTTGACACACTATAATGATATGTATTAATGACTTACCTGACATAGTAGGGACATAGACTTAGAATATACTAGCGTATAGACCAAACATAGTGTGCAAGGAGAAGAAAATTCCTTATGGCAAAAATGCAAGATAGAAAAGGATACCAAATCTCATGACTCTGTAACCGATTTTGAATGACAGGTCGGCACAATTCGGCACAAGAAATAGCTCAGAGATATTTCGTAATTTTTAAAGTATAATAGTGGTTATTTTTAGGTAACTTTTTCCAAAATTGTTAATTGTTCCGTGAGTGACTGTGCTGTTAATAATAGTAATGCTGATAATTTCACATATCACAGGTAAATTCTCAAGACGTCGTCAATGTTATGACGCGTTTATTTTTAGTTAAAATGTATGTTACATACTGTTTAAAATATAGAATATATTCAATTATTTTGTTAATTTTGATATTTTGCAAAAGAAAAAGGCACGTTGTTAATAATATTTGCATGAACTTGGTAAATACATTTTATACAAAATATTTTACATGTACGCTAGGATTGACTCAACTATATGAAAATTAATGTCGATATTTATCTTGAATGTTTATAATGAATCGATAGACTGCCTCACAACAAGAAAATAAATCCTCGGTTTGCGTTCTAAAATGTATTTTATTTTGACGTTTTCAAACAGATTCCTCGGATTCTATAATTAGAAAAAGTGGTTAAGGTTCATTGGACGGGTTGGTTGAAGAAGAACTCAACAATTTGCAGCAATCATTTTCTTGAGAAGTATAAAAGAAAAAGTAGAATAAAACAATTTTATTAAAAGGAGTCATTTCTACATTATTTGTACCAGTAAGTAAAATATTGTTATAATAAGACTTCAAAATATAACTTTCAATACTTTAGATAAATTTTGAGACAGATTTTCATACATTATAAAACTGTAGTACATTAAAGACAAAAAAAATCTTGAGATTATCCTCTTTAAGCCATTATGAACCCAACTAAGTATCTATTTATCAACCAAAATAAATGTATAACCTGCTTAACCAACCGCACAGCCTCACGGTCACACTAGTGCAATATTCATAGCATCATGCTATTTTCCCAAGGGGTTGAGCGAAGCCGGAACTTCGATTATATTCCCAAATCATGACGATAAAACTTTTAGCGTAGTTAGGTATAGATATTTAGTAATGCTCCTGAAGCGCCACTAGACGCCCGCGCATGAGACGCGATAGTATAAATTCCATAGTATTTGATACTCACAACGCCCGATGCCCGATTCATGCTTGATGGCCGACGACATTGTGCTGAGGGCGTTAATAGCGTGGTTCATCGCCTACAGCGTTAGTTAGAGAAGAAGAACTCGTGGTTATAATAGCTGCGCAGATCAATAGATTTGCGAGATTAAGTTGCACTTGCGGGGTCAGTCCATGAATAAGTGACCATTTTGTTAACGTAACGTGATTGAGAGAATAGAGAGTGCATCTGTATCCTCAGACATTTAGCACTTTACTGTGTTAAGATCATGGTGTTTTTAAGTCATGTAGCTAAAATGATAATAAGTTTATTATTACTTTATACTTTTCAGGGACAGATGAAAGAATATAAACATGAAGCATGATGAAGCCTCATAAACATATTGGCCTTTAAACAGAGCAATCTTATTTAACTGATTCCTATTTCCTTAAATTATTAAGTTTACATTCATACTTAAGTCGAATGTTAAAATAAACTTCTATAATCTATTTAATTATTAATTATTAAATGTTTGTAATTATCACAAGTAATACTTATATGAAAAATAAAGCAGCCATTATGTATCTGTGTCCCTGTTTTTTCCCATCAAAACATTTTATAAAATATATAAAATATAAATAGGTATATACTTATTTAAGTATCTACCTATTTATATTAACAATATGTAAAAAATAAATTCTGGGAAACTGCCCACGGCAGTAAATATTTTTCCAAAGATCATAGCTCGAAATACAACATTCTGATCTGATTATTGGGAGTTTTTAAGTTTTCGGTAAAGTCACCGGGTTTTTATACATTTGAATTAAAATCCAACAAAAGGCACGTAGGTTCTGCTTATTCCAGGAACATGTTATATGAATATTTTTAATTATTTTAGAACTATCATGGTAAAATTCAGTTAATTTTGAAGTTATTCAAATTCATACGCTAAACAATTTTATAATCTTTTACCGCTTCCTTAACAATCATTTTCGATAGTCCTTTTAAGTAAAAATACATCACTAGCTAACGCACACAATGACAAATCAAAATTGGTAACGCGTTTTCGGGCTGTCAGGTAGTCTATACGCCAGTATATTCTAAGTCTATGGTAGGGATAACCATGATATAGTATTATTTGCTGATGACACTTTTAATTTATTTTAATTTTCAAATAAGACGACAATTAATAAAATATGACGAAGTAAATAATATATCTAAATTAGTATTGGTTTTTTTTAGTGCCATTTAAATAATTTGTATTTAAATGGCACTAAAACGAAATGTATAAAATTATGACTCAAATGTCAAACAATTAAATACTAATGTGATTTTAAATGGGAGGAATTGAGTCTTGTAGATACGACCATTTTCTTGGAATCACACTAGACGCGAAGCTTCAATGGAGCCCCATTTATCAAAACTAGCAAGCAGACTTAGTTCTACAGCATGCTGTAAAAAGATTAGAAATCTTACCAGTGTTGAAACAGCTAGACTAGTTTACTTTAGCTATTTCTATAGCATAATGTCGTATGTATTTTGCTATGGGGACACGCAGCTGACACTGAAATTATATTTGTTTTACAGAAGAGGGCCATAAGAGCAATTTATGATTAAAAGCTAAAGAGTCGCTGCGACTATAATTTAGGAAATTAATATATTAACTTTGGCCTCTCAATACATTTATGAAAATGTAATGTACGTACACAAAAATAAAAGTAGTTTTAAAAATAAGTGATATTCATTCTGTAAATACTAGGAACAGACACAAGCTAGTAGTACCAGTTACTCGACTCCATCGAGTCAGTAATTCATTCTTGGGGTACCAGTGGTAATTAAACAAAGAGTGACTTTCAATAAGTATTATTTGTAATCTATATTGAATAAAAAGTTTCTATTCTGTTTGTTTCTGATATATTTTTAGGTTATCGATGTTCAGGAATTTGAATTATCAAAATTTTAAATATTTTAGGAGATGCAAGATTTATAGTTTTTTGCGTTACAGCATGTGGGTAACAGCTCACGCCTATGAAGTTTCATATTTTTTAGATAAACTGCCGGAACAAACAGACAGTTAGACAAACATTTTAAAATTGTTTTGTCTCTTTGTTATAAATACCGTATATACTTTCATGTATTTAGTAAAAGGCTGTTATTTTGATATTACAAACAGACACTTCAATGTATAGATTACACTATGTATTAATTTGAAAAAAAAAAATCATCTTCTATTTCATGTTGATTGCAACATTCATATTGACATTAAAATAAATAAAATGGCTACCAGCATCTGCAATTTTCAGTACGGCGTAGATTGCACCGTTAGCTTTTCAAGGTACGAGTGCTAGCGCCTTTTGCTATATGTGTATTAGTTTTGACAGGTCGAATGGGCCAAATATCGGGACGGAAGGTAAAAATAATCAAGAATTTGGTTTATAAATCTAATGAAATAAAAATAAAAAAATAGGTTTTTGTAGCCATTTGGCCGCCATGAGTTATGATAAAGTCTTTTGACACAATGCTAATTTGCTTTATAATTTTTTTTTGACCATCGATTTATGCACGCAGCACATTGATTTGTTGAACGATTAGTTTCAATTCCAATACATATTTACGTGATTTTATATATTCGATTTATTTCAAAACCGATTTTGATAGTTTGCGGTTGTTCGTTACATGGCATAGTTTAGCGTGCACATCACTGTCGTAAATGGGCAACAATATCTGTATGACAGTTTATCTAAAAAATACGAAACTTCATAGGCGTTAGCTGTTACCGCACCATGCTATAACGCAAAGACTATAGTTGATATTGATTTCGCGGGTTCGCAGTGTTCGCAAGTTCCCAATAATCGATTGTGGCTTATTGACATCGATGTTTAAGATGGCAGCATCGATGTTAAAACATCGATGTTTTAATTTTTGACATCGATGATCATCGAGCATCCCTAGTCTGATTCGGTAGAATCCAGTGTTGCCACCTGGTAATTTTTCACTAGATCTGGTGATTTTTCAGAGCTCTTAGCGATATTTTTTCATCGTTTAGCGACTATTTATTTTTAGCGATTTTTGGTGATTTTTCAATTTGGAATTTGGCAACACTGATTTGAGATGGCAATCGTTCTCTTTCTGGCCTTAGTCTATGGTCGGTGAATCCCAGACGCTGTAATTTTATAGTTATTGACGTTAATTTTTTATCATTCTTTAAAGTGTCGTCGTAGTCGATTAAAGTGGGAAGGAAATTGCACGTGCTCAGTGAAAGAATAGTAAATAAATTAGTTAAAAAGTCTGTCGATCGTATCGTATCATCGCACAGTAGTCTCGTTTTGGCGTTTCATACAAGTAGGATTTTCGAAAAATCAAAGTGTCTGTATTCCTACTTTCATTTTAGATTCTTATTTGGAAGCCTCTTTTGACATCCTTTATACGTGGTAGAGCCATGCTGCAGCTATATTAGTAATATAGTTGTAGTACGAATGGGTCGGCTCGACCGGGGAAGGACCACGCTCTCACAGAATACCAGCGTAAAATAGCAGCTTAAGGCCGGCCACATACATACGGAATTCCGTTTCGTTTCGATATTCCGATTCGAGATTCCGAACGCAGCAAGTCCATATAAAATCTATGACCCGCCACACACGTACGGTATTTTTCCGTACGGAATTTTCTCCGATTTGAGATTCCGTATGACCGCCTGTGCATTCGGAATCCCGAACGGAAATAAGCCGCTCCGAACGCAAGTCTTCCATAGATTTTGTATGAGTCGCAACACACATACGTAAATTCCGTACGGAACGCGCTCAGTGTTCGTCGCACGACGGAAGCGAGTATGATATTGGTGTGCTTGAATATAAAATAAATGTTTATGTACTAATTGTTTCATTTAGTAATATTTTTGGTATAACTATAAAACGTACCCTTACGTCAATATCGATAAAATAAGAACATCACTAAATATCGATATCGGTGATTTGAAGGATGTGTGCTTGCAATCACTAAGTTACACATAGCTATACTGAATGTGTATAGTCATTAGTCATCTGTCAAAATAGGCGACTGCAGCGCCAAAACGCGTAGTTGGGAAACTTGACTAAAAGTCACTGTCGTATCTGTAGCCAAAGAGAATATAATCACTACGTTTATCTGTAGCTTGCTACATATTTATTTATCTATGACTCATAGTGTGATATATATACAGTAATCTATGGTGTGTGATTTTACTTTACAACCTTTACATACTGTACGTTAAACATCGATAGTTTGGTAATCCGATAGTATCGATAGTTTACTAAAACTATCGATAGTATCGATAGAGTTTAAAATTGTAGGATTAGCGTAACATCAATAAAATAACAAATGTTATACGAAACGTAGAGTTTTATTTTGATATATATTCGAAATAACAACCAAAAATCAGCATTCATCATTATTATAGTTACAAATCAATCATTAAAGAGCACCTATTTTGTTTTATAAACAACAAATCATTTTTTTTAACCTATTTCTGCGTTCGGTTAAATTTGTCCGGCCTTCGAAAAGATCCGTTCCGAAGGCACAGAAGATGCTGGAATACAGAGATAGAGCATCGTTAATTCCTTCAATTTATTGTTGGTGTATTTCCAGTATGTTATAGAAACCTTTTCTGTCAATTACTGGCTACTCGAGATATTGCCTGATATCTACCAATGAGTTATAGGTCAAATGAGTCAAAGGGTCAATACGTCCGGAATGTCTAGGAAT